>JAHWFP010248439.1:0-13750 GCA_023313725.1 Lithobius niger
CCATATTGTCCAATCCAGTCGCGTATGCTATTTTTCATCCAAGACCCGGCCGGTACTGTAGTATAGAGCCCTTTCTGAACATATATATACTGTCCGCGGCCTATCTTGAGTTCTCCGCAGAACGAACACAGATAATCGATTGTACGTTTTCAGTAGCAGAATGCCTTGTTGATATCCACGATGGTTACAAAAACAATGGCGGCCATCGATTAAAGCCACCCCCTCCAGGCAGACGCAGCCGCTCACAAAAGACTTGCAGGACTCAAGATACGCCGCGCACACTATACACTGAACTGTTGATAGATCCGGAAAAAAAATCTCCAATTTAAATTTGCCTGCCGTCCATAATTTAAAATACTAACGATAATTTCAAATCGCCAAATACAAGGTGTAACACTCAATTTATCACTCAGGCCTAATGTCTTACCATGCCGGCAATATACTCGTAGCCGTTCGTCTGGGGAGAAAACCTGTGTGTTACAGCCTGTTAAGCCGACTGGCCGTGGCAACGCCCAGGTTCTTCGGACGGAGATCAAGGGAGATGCGTGCATGACTGCTGCCAACTTATAACTCCCAACCAATCGCACACCCACTCCTGAGGGCTTCGACAAAGCTAAAAATCTCGTGCACCCAATCAATATATTTGGATTTATAAATCCGTTGCAAATCTTCTGCAAATCTTGTAAATCTTGTGTAAAATCATTCAAACCTTGTAAATCTTGTACAAGTCTTGTCAATTTGGTGCAAATCTTGTAAATCACGTAAATCTAACGTAAATCATTTAATCTGGCTTAAATCTTTTGTAATCTTTAAATCCCACGCAAATCTTCAAATCTGTAAATCTGCAATACTCCGAGCGGCGCTAATCGAAAAAAAATCCCTGCGACAGCCGTATTCCAGAAATCCATTCAAGTGTGAGTGTGAGAGGGCAAATGTAAGTGGAAAAAACTAAGGTAAGGGTCAACAATTTTAGCACAGCCACAAAAGCCAATATGAGTGTACTAACGTCTGAGGGTATTTTTATAGATTGGGTTTGACCCTTACACTCACATTTAGCCCCACTCACACTTGAGTGGATTTCTGGAATACGCCTATAAGCCGTATTCCAGAAATCTACTCAAGTGTGAGTGTGAGAGGGCAAATGTAAGTGAAAAAATCTAAGTTAAGGGTCAACAATTTTAGTACAGCCACAGAAGCGAATGTGAGTGTCCTGACATCTACGGGCATTTCTATAGATGCGTTTTGACCCTCACGGTCACATTTAGCCCCACTCACACTTGTTGAGTGGATTTCTGGAATACGCCTGTAAGTATGTAAATCTTTAAATCCTACAGCCGTATTTCAGAAATCCACTCAAGTGTGAGTGTGAGAGGGCAAATGTGAGTGCAAAAATCTAAGGTAAGAATCAACAATTTTAGTACAGCCACAAAAGCGAATGTGAGCGTCCTGGCATCTGAGGGTATTTCTATAGATGTGTTTGGACCCTTACACTCACTTTTAGTCCCACTCACAATGCGTGGATTTCTGGAATACACCTGTTACAAAATTTAATGTAAATCATTAAATCTCACTTAAATCTTTAGTAAATCTTTAAATCCCGGCAAATCATCGAATCTTCATGTAGCCTAAATCTTCAAATCTGCATATCTGTGTAAGCCTGCAAAACTTTATGTGTAAATCTTTAAATCTTCTGCAAATCTTTAAAGCTCAGCTTATCCATAAATCTCCGTAAATACGTAGGAAGATTTACAGATTTGTAAATCTCGTACATTTTCTTGTCCGTGTCGAACCCCTCGCCCACTGCTTATATACACGATTCTTGAAATTCCGGGGGGGGGGGGGGTGACCGGAATAGTGCTTACCCCAGGCGCCAGCCACACGAACAAATGCGGTAAGACACGGCGCATAACGTGCGCAGCGTACTACTACTGTTCCGTACAACTTACAAGACACCACTATAACCAGTAACTATAGCTGTCACGTTCGTTGGTTTGAATACCGGTCATCATAAGTTCATGAAAAAGACACATCGAATCTTACCTATTTTCAGAGTCAGGTATTAGCTCTGTTGTTCCTTTACTCTTTTAACACATACGTACCACAACACATTTTTTTTTTGTAGTTCATCGCCATCTTCCGATGCAGTTACGCAAAACAAAACTGGTGGGTATTCGCTAAATGTTGATTTCTGAACTGGTACAATAAAAGCGTTGCTTTCATTTAGCTACTACATATATTTAAAAGTTGCGCGCAATGTAACGTAAATCCAACAGTGGCGTAGCTACGTTAGGCGGGGCTGGTGGCAAATTAGCCCTTGGGGCCCCCAATATTAATTGTTCTATAAAGGCGTAATATTTTTGACTTTCCAGCCAACGATGCTTCATTCTTACATTACTTTTCCTTTAGCTTTTTTGCCCCTAGTAAGTAAATACGTTCGTTTTCTCATCTTTTATTTTTGTTTAACTACTATACGTTACGTACTACCGCCAAAAACTTTTCCACGAAAAGCAAGGAGCCCAGCATGCATGGCCATCGAATCCAAAGACAGACTAACTACACCCCATTCGTTCGTGGCAGCTCAACGAAAAGAAAACTCACCTCACTAAAAGCTCACTGCCGGCTGTCGGTTTTAGGGCATGTTTACGCAACCACTCGCTTTTGCATTCCCGCAGCTAGAAGATAGAAATCACCTCAAATTCCAACATGGCGGCGGTTTTACGTCTGCCGCCTCGCAACGAAAACAGCAAATAACGTGAGTTCAGAAGCGTTTGAGAAAATTGTTTCGTCATGAGGAATTCTTTATATTATTGGCACGGATTATAAGACTGCAAGTATTTACTCAAACGATGTCGGATTTAGCTAATCCATTTAGCGTTGTTACCATGGCAATGTCACCTTTGCCATCGCGATTGAGTTCTAGCTGCGAGAATGCAAAGGCGAGTCGCTGCGTAAACGCGCCCTTACAAAGGCAATTTAGAGCTTTTTTTTTGTATGTAAATAAATGTTTTTCTTTTTGGGGGCTCCCTACGGCTGGGGGCCAGTGGCGTTCTGCCACCCTTGCCACCCTGTAGCTACACGCCACTGAAATCCAGCCAGTGCTTCACACATTCCTTTCTGATTTAAGATCATGCCGTTCAAATCGAGTAGAAAAGTTAGGCTGATGAAATACAAATTTTAAAAAAGCATGAAAACATACGATATGGAGTATTGGTTGCAGTGGCGTAACTACAATGAGGCAGAGGAGGCAGCTGCCTCCGGGCCTACCGAATTTGCCCCCCTCCCCTCCCCCCATTTTCACCAAATTAAAATTTTGTTGTAACCGCAAAATGTCAGAAAGTAAGTTATTGCTATCGTTCCGTGAAAGTTGTGTCTTGCGTGACAAAAAAATAACTTTTCTATTTTTCGTTGTTCGGTGGGGGGGTCTCGCCTTATGAGGCAAAAACTGCATATTTTTTTTTAAATGGTGTCGCCTGGTGTGGCAAAACGGCATTTTTTTTTATGGAGGTGAACCCATTGCGCTCCTGTTTTGTGAATTTTTTTTTATGAAAGGGGGGGGGCCCGGGGGGAAGCGGCTTCTACTGGGTTTTTACCTTGTGTGCCAAAACTGTGTTTGTTTTGAATAATGAAAGGGGCCCTCCACTTGGCTCTCACCTTGTGTTGCGATAACTGCATTTTTTTTATGGAGGGCCCTCTACTGCACTCCCGTATCCGGTCGCAAATTTTGAAGTTACGCCTCTGACTGGTTGAATTTGTCCACCATAGTCTTCAACCATTTAACAGAGACATGACATGACATAACATTTATTGTGCGCGCAGCGTAACTTGAGTCCTGCAGTATTTTATGAGCGGCTACATCTTCCTGGAGGGAGCGGCTTTAATCGACGGCCGCCATTGTTTTTGTAACCATCTACGATATCAACAAAGTGCTCTGCTATCGAAAACATACAATCGATTATCTGTAGTCGTTCTGGGGCGAACTCAAGATAGGCCGCGGACACTATAGATGTGGTTTTGTTTGGCGCGTTACTTGTGTATTAATTTCAGATTAATTTATCTGAATGAACCACAAAGAAAAGAAAACAACGCCACCAGCGCCACACCATCAATAATAACAAGACATAACTAGCCATATCGTTCGTTTCGCTCACTACATTGGCGTCGATCCATTCTTCATGTAATTTCTTTGATTCCAAGAGCATCACAAAATCGTTGTACTGATTATTTCGTCGCAAACTAATTGCAATTAGTGCTCACAGTTCGTCCATGACATTTCTCAGCACGCCTGCATTTTATCGACATCATTCACAACATACGATTTGTTTGTTTGTTTGCAGGTTTGTTCGTCTTTTCCTCCAGAAGTAATCCCCTACGAAGGTGCGAGTAAATCCGAGTAAATTGCGAGAAACTCACTGAAAGGTTTAGTTTACGTGGAAATTGTTCACTGTGCTCCCTCAATCCACGAACTTCCGTGTTTCAAAAATGGAATGTTTGACAGACAACCTTTCAACCCCTATAGGTATGCTTTTTTTTCCCGTGCGTGAGTCACTTGAAGCAAAACCAATTTTAAGTTTTATAGGTAGTATGATGCAAAATATGTCGTCCTTTAGACGTTTTTGGGGGGGGAAAGCGAGTTTATTTCTACATTCGTTCATGACGTCTTAGTTTTATCAGGCAAAGTTGACTTTGGACGGTCAAAGTTGGCTTAGGCATAATCAACTTTGCATGAACAAACTATGCCGTCATGAGGGTCAAAAAAACTTTGACGTTATTTTTGCAGGTTTTTTCGCGTATTCGAGGGTCATACAATCAGGTTACAGCGAAAAAAAATAGGCCTAACGGAAGCGCAATTTAAATTTTTCTTTCACTTGGTCCCACTCCCATCTTTGCTGGTGCCTTGGTTCAAGAGGCTTAGAGGTACATATACACACAACAGCACGCATATCGTACGTTTTAAATGATGTAGATAAGAAAGGCGCCAATTTTCCCAATGACAAAAACTGCACTTTTCAATACAAACAAACACTTCTCACGTACTTATAAGTCTGTACACAGTTCGACACTTGCATTGTTCCAGCAACGCAACAAACACCTCACTTTCCTCCCAACAAAAACACTAACACTGAGCACAAATACTGAGCAGTGTTCGTTAGTAAATGATATTTTCCATCCATCAAATGCTGCTTTACGAAATACGGAGACTTTTTCATGTTTTTGCAGAGTGTTTTTTGTTGGGAGGTAAGTGGGGTGTTTGTTGTGTTGATGAAACAATGCAAGTGTACAGTTAAAAATGAGCCTATTGGAAGAAGATCAGGAATGGTTTGGTTTCATTTTATAAAATTCAGTTCCGATTTCTGTTTTACATGTCCACAAAACCGCGGTTTCCATTTTGGTATCAGTTTTTGCCACCCTCCCCCTAGCCCCACCCGATTTTTCTAGTTTTATTTTTCGTAACAATAATATTACTAGCTTCCAACTCGCTCCCGCTTTCACTTACAGCAGCGTCATTGACCATGGACCTGCAGGCAGTGGCACCCTATCTTTATTTTCTTTTTTAGTGACTAGGAGTTTTGCTGTAATTTCTGCGTAGAAAATGATTATTATTAAAAAATTCAAAACAACAAATCAATCCTTGATTTTTTTTAACACCGTACGAAAAACCGACACAAAAACCAAATCGGTTTCGGTTTTTAGTCAAACCCGAAAATTCGGTTTCGGTTTTCGACACCGACCCCTTCCTAAAGAAGATCGGGTGAGCAGTGCTTGCAGTGAAAATTGAAATCTTTGTCCGTGGAAAATTTGGCGACCTTCTTATTATTATTGTTAGTGTGGCGCTTGCGACGTTTTTTTTTGTTTTTGTTCTGTCCGCTCGTATTGTTTTGCCAAGCCACTGTGTAGTGTTCATGACGTAATTTCATTTTTGATATGTAGAGCCAAAATTCCTAAAAAAGAATGTGCAGTTTTACTGCTTAGTTCCTAACTTAAATAAGCAAACAGCGTCTAAAACGTGGAGAAGTTCGAAAGTTACCGTGCAGACACACACACAGACAGACAGACAGACAGACAAGAGCTCCAGAGAAGAAGCTCTTTGCTTTGCTTCGCTACGCTCGTCACTAAAAACGGAAATGAAACTTACCTGAGCTTCTTTAGGGCTGTTTCTTAAAGATGCAATTCGCAGTTAACGTCCTCTTGTTCGAATTTTTAATCTGGAATCGAAAAAACGTCAGAATATAAACATCCATTTTTCCGCTTCCGTGAATAAGGGCGCGTTTGCACGACGACTCGCCCATCACCTTTCCATTCTCGAAGCTAGAATTTAATCGCGATGGCAAAGGTGTCGTTGCCATGGTAAACAACGCTTGCAGTCTTATAAACTGTAACAATAAGATGAAGGATTCCTCCCGACGAAACAATTCTCCCAGTCCCTTCTGAGCTCACATTATTAACTGTTTTCGTTGTGAGCCGGTAGCGCTAAAACAGCCGCCATGTTGGCATGCCAGATGTTTTTCTAGCGTCCAGCCACGAGAATGCAAACGCGAGGCGTTGCGTACACATGCCCTAATCGTAACTTAGCATATACCATCGATTTACTACTAACATTTTTTCTTACACTGTTGCGAGTTTAATTCCAGATCTCAAACGTTGAAATTATGCCACCCCGGCGAAGTTGCTCTGGTGACGTCATTTGTTATTGTAACGACCCAATGTTACTTCAAAATTAATATTCATTGCAAGTGTATGGCGTCCTGGGCCAAGTATTACTCATTAATATTCATTGTTAGTTGAGATGCGTTCAATTATCGTAACAATATATATAGCGTATGAATTGCCTGTACTTCGTGTTTGACATCAGTTGTAATGGCTCGAGCTCGCTTGATGTTCTGCCTGGTGCTCCCAACAATTAAGCGTTAATCTAGAATTGCGCCGCGAACCTCCCATCGACCCACATCCAAAGGTAATTTTGGCTCTCTTAATTCGAAATATCTCCCTTTTTTTTGTCCCAATTCCACCAACATAAACTCAACTCGGACCCAGCAAAATTAACCATTCCAACCAAATAATAGCCCAAAATCCATCATCATTCTAACTTACCCCGTGTAAGCCTAACATTTGTGGCATTCCATTTAGGGTCCTAAGCCAAGGCAAGAGTCGCCCCCATAAATCCGGCGAGCCTGAGATGATCATCGCTCAAATTAATAATTAAAACAACAGTAGAACTGAACCACGACTTTGCGCCTTATTCCATCATCTAGGTTTTTAATTTGGAATAACCCCAACCTGTAGCATGGCACCCCACGTAACGTTGTCTGCTAATCCTTAACCGTGGTGTTCGTGTTGAGGAGCCGTCGCACGAACCAATAATCGCCACAACAGAAGAAGAATAGGGCTGAAAGCTTGAAGGTTCGTCAGGAGAAAACCTTAAGATTTTACCGTGGCTCCATCTATTTTCCATACATCGTTGTATTCACAAAGGGATGCGACCACAATGCTGAAATGAATTTCTATGAGTTTTCCTGGTGTTCCAGAGCAGGCGAGGACAATTTCTAGGCTAATTTGCCGTAATTTCAGGAAGGAGTTTTTTTCACGCATATTTCCAGTTTCACTTGTTTTTACGGCTCACACGATGCAACAGATTAGCCAGGTTTAACAAACTTTTAGGTGCCACAACCAGAAAGTTGTGGCTGATTTTTTCATTAAAAAAAAACTTAGCTTAGCAATTTGTTGATTCATAGCAGTCATTCTGTTATCTTCCACAACACCTTGTTCCCCCCCCCCTCTCCGCCTCCTCCGAGTTTCCAGGGCTTTTTTTAAAGATAAAAGTTCCCGAGTTTTCCCTGAATTTCAAACATAGTTTTTAAATTCCCTCTGTTTTTTAGGTTTCCCATCCCTCCTCCATTGGCCCCATTTGAGGGCAAAATTATTAACAAATTTCTTTGAGCCTTAAGTTATCCGAAGCAAAGTAACACTCGTATAGCTGAACCGAGTCAGTTTTGAACCATATACGATGTTTTTGAGGGAGAGAGAAATGCAGTAAAGTGTACGGGCAAAACCGGGGATGTGAACCATGAAACCCCCGATTATCGCGCAGGCCCAGATAATGTCCATGACAGATTCCACAGCCACTGAAGGAGGCTGGTTGTCTCACAACCTATCCTGGCCGGCCAACAAGAGGCATTTATTTTACCAGGGTCCCCATTCCAACCACTGACCAGAGATATATTCGTTCAGGCAACAATGACGAGCACCTTCACCGCTTTGCTACCATGATGAATCTCCATTCATTTTCAACATAGTATAGAAAACTTGGAACTGGGTGTGGAATAATATTCGAAGATATTAAAACTTGTCCTCGTGTTGATAGTTGCAAAGCTCAATTATTCCATAACTTGTTTAAATCACACCGCAGGTGCACGCTTCGTCCCCCTCCTGTCACTTCCCCGCACCCGCCACCCAATACCGTGGGCCTCTTTCCTCCGTTTCCTCTCTGGCGCACAGCAGTACTACCTTCTCGAGGAAGGAAACTATATCATCAGGCAACGTGACGAAATTGGTCAGGATTTCTCCAACCACATTTTCAGCACCACATTCAAGATTACGTAAAATAAGACGAAGGAGACTACCTTCAGCATACAAACACGCAAAGGAATTACATCAGCTTCAACGTGGAGTTCTGCTATCGTTGTTGTTTTTATAGAGCATGTTGTAACACGCCGGCAAACGTTACTTGCTACTTGAACTGCACAAAACCTGGCTGGCAGTGCAGAGCACAAAAACGGCAGATGGTCAAGTTAACGGGTGATTGGCTGTATGAAAGGAATAATTGATGAAGCATTCCGCTCTTGCATCAAAATCTGAGTACATGAGACCACTGAGGTACGAAGTTCACGGGTGTCCACTCTCCAAGAGAGGTTTGCATCTAGCAAGATTCCAAGGTAACAGGCTGTTGAGACACTCCTCACGCAGTGGCCACCAATCACAAGCGCCACCATCGACTGACAAACCTACTAAATACCACTACCTGTGCCTTTTCTGCTGGAACCTCCTTGCGTTTTCATGCAGCCGTTCCTCAATAGGGTCCACCACAGCTTACATTACTGAAACCAACTTTGCCAGGGTAGAACCAACCAACCAAATTGCCACGTAACGTGCATTGACTGCCATATACTGAAAGGTGCCACCAAGAAGATTAAACCATCCCGTAGGACAGCAAAAATCAGTGGACTTAGGTAGCTACCCTGAAGCAAGCCTCGATTCGTCATCCGTGGCTGGGAACAAAGAGAAGCGCTCCAGCGGGAGAGCCCGAAGCACATCAGCAGGGCGCACGCAACACCCATCTCAGTCAGTGAACCAAGTACAGACTCAAATCCACTTTATCACATGCCTACTTGGTATCAAGGAACACACCTAGGACCATGGAATCAGCAATATTCGGGCCTCCCTGATACCCGTCCCCCAACAGCAGGAAGGCATCCTAGACACTATGTCCAGTCCTGAAACCAATCTTTGCCGGGTGGAACTGTCTTGCTTTCCCCACGTATCACTGGAGTCTTCCCCACCACGCGATCGAAGACCTTGCTGACACAAGACTGGAGTGTGATAAACCGAAAGCTCATGAGCAACGACCTGTCCCTTCCTGCTTTTGTAACTGGTACCACAATAGTCATCTTCAACTCATAAGGTACTTTGGCTGATAATCAAACGTTATTGAAGATGTCCGATAGGGCCACTGTTGCCATATTATGTAAAAGTGGAAGGTCCCTGTATTTAACCCCGTCTACACCTGGTGAGCCATCCCCTCAAACACTCAACACTGCCTCTAACTTCCTAAGTACAACAGTCGGTCACAACAGCTTAAACCTGGGTAATGCTTTCTTTCATTGGTGTTCTGCAGGCAGATCTGCATAGACTGGCACAAATTGAGCATTTAAAGCATCTACCACATCCTGGCCTCGGAAGAACTTGGCCACCGACAGCACTGCGAATCCAGGTCATTACGTCACCTGGGGCATTTTGGGTACAAGCCTCTAGGCTTTTGCCATAACATCCCTTTTTGGAATGAGGTACACAGCGGGTTCCAGAAACCAGGCTTGGCATGGTGGAGAATGCGACAATTCACCAGGGGTGTTTACCTTTAACCAACGAAAGTGAAGGAAAGTTTGTCTTCTGTCACGAACTGTAACCTGACAGTCTTCTGTCAAGCAAGCTGGGGATTGGAGTTTCCTGACCATTGCACCTCAAATCACGATGACACACACGCAACCCTGTGACGGAAGTCCAATTAGCGGGTGTGTCGCTTTTTGAAGGCCCAAGCAGCAGATGTTCAGTGAAAGGAACCACCATCATAAAAGTTGCTTTTTGCCACAGGAGGGAGGAAACCGGAGTACCCGGAGGAAACCCTCATGTAACGGGCGGGAAACAACCGGAGAACTTCCCTTTACCAGGATCGAACCTAGGTATGTAAGCACCCAGAGATGTCCAGCTGTGACCAGGACGCCTATCGAATCTGACACCCTATCTGACACCCTATCTGACGCCTATCGAATCAGTTCTCGCGGCTTCCCATGCACCCATTTTTTGGCATTCTAATGATATAATAACTACAAAGATTTGTGGGGGGGGGAGGGGGGGCAGTACTTCAGTTCCCATTAAGCATTAACTGAAACTAAAAGGTACGAATTCTGGGGTTGTTTGGGAGGGAGACCGATTCAGTTTTTACAAAATCTGGCAAAAGGAGAAGGGGCAAGAGAAGGGCGACGTTGAGGAAGAGGGCAGGGAGAGGATGACAGGGAAAGGGGAGTATTACAGGAAGAAAAATTGCGCCTATGGCAGTCAAGTCACCTCGACCGAAAACTGGGAAACAACCACGGGCGAAACAAAACAACTGCTAGCTGCAGACAAACCAACCAACAGAAGGATTTGCAGTGAATGAGCGAGCGAAATTCAGCGCTCACTTTCATTGTTACCAAGGAGTAGAAAAGGTCACCACGATGGGAGCCGTGGGACTGACGTGTTCCACCTTCATTTCCTACACTGGTGGAAGGAGTGCATTCACAATCCTTCTTCACGTCTTACATTGGTGGAACCAGTGGGACTGAGAGTTAACCTTCATTTGTTTCAAATCAAAAGCTATTGTACTAATGCAAATCTCGACACAAAGGAGGCTTAAAAAAAACATGTCAGAATGTTTTCAAAAAAAATGAATTTGTAATTTGTAACTTAGTCACACACACATACATGTGACTGGGTAGGGAAGGATTGAAAATCGCTGACCCCCCACCAAAAGTAAAAGAGAAAAAAAAAGTAATAAGAGTAATAAAAAATATAAATAAAATCAATAACGTATTAGAGGCAATCAAAAGTACTTAACATGCCTGGTCAAATAATCCCTCTGCGATACCAGGCCACGCCTGAAAGCCCCGGAATTTGGTGCCAAAACCACATCCGATGATAAACCATAGTAGGGCAAAATGCGATATTAAGTACCCTACTTTTGCTACCTTTTTTTATGTTTTTCTGCGTTTTTTTCACGTTTTTTTTTTACAATTTTACCCTACTAACCATTCCACACACTCACCAATCTAGATAAGAAAAAGCACTTTCTACAATTCAACGTGGCATTAAGTGCACTGTCCCCTGGTTACACTGTCAATTCTTGTTTTAAAAGAAGCGACCATCATTTATGTCACATTGGCGATGTAGGAGGGAGTGCACGAGCAAAAGGTCACATTTTCTTCGTCGAAGCTCCAGCGAATCAACCCCTAGGGCACGCAGTCGTTCGGAGTAATTTAAGTTTGAGAGCCCCCTGCAGTCGCTTTGTAAATGCACGCTGCACGGAATTGACATTGTCAATGTCCCCCACGAGGTGTGGGGACCAGATCGGGGATGCATATTCCAATATCGGCTGACAAAAACACAAATCAGCCTTGTCATTTGCTCTAAAATATGACCGTGTTCAGACCAACTGATAACTTGTCTAGAGGACTGTTATTTACTTAATTTGATTAAAGCAATCATCTATAAGTAGCCTCAATAGGCATAAGAAAGCTTACAGTATTGGAGCGAGAGGGGGTCAAATAATTTTTGGACCTTGAGTTGGAAAGGAGGGGATAATGGGATTACATTTCAAGCCCCACCCCACCTGACCCATAAATAACGACTGGTGCGCAGCAGTTGTTGTTTTGATTTGTCTGTGCACTACACAGTGTATGGTTATTAGGTTTTCAGTTTGGATAACTCTAGCTAAATGGTCCTTATAGTCGTGGGGCTGATAACCCAGTTTGGGTTCGTGTTCCCTAAAAGTAAAAACAAACAAACAACAAAACGCTTAACGAAAATAAATAAACTAAACTAGCCTTATCGTGCTCACTTGTTTCAGTTTCACAAATCAAACATAATATACGACGGTCACTTTATTAGAAATATAAATATCAGCGACCATTAATTATACCAAAGTTAAGACTTACTTTAGGCTGTTCAAGAAATGATTTACAATGACATATTTTCGTACGGAGCTCACAATCATACTTTCACTGAAGCAAACCCATAAATCAACCAAAAGGGGTGATATACAAAAAACCTCATAAGGGTAAAGGGACCTGGCGTCAAGTTTCGCTAATGAAAGCAGTGATATCTGAGCCAAAATGGCTGCCACCAAGTATTCCGTCCCAACCCTGATCACTCACTCTTAACTGACACCTCGGGTGATTGTCAGTTCTAAGCCTTGAGTAGTCACGGTTCGAACCAAAAACTTGGTGGTAGCCATTTTGGCTCTGATATCACTACTTTCATTGGCGAAAACTTGATTGGGGTGCCCTTTCCCTTATTGGTTTTTTTTTTGTGATATTAAACTTTACTCGAATTTCGCTACTGTATTCACATGCGTTGTCATTATGATTACTCTTATTAGGCCGCTAAAAATTAATTAAGTGGTTCTCGGGAGCGCATGAAACGTTTTTTATGACATTGTGTTAAATGCAAAAATTCCGATCACGCATCAGCACTTTCACCAAACATTTTCTGGAGCCGATGACCACATCAGCTCTTTGCTGTATTTACATAAACGCCTCGAAGCAAATGTAAGGGTCTTTCAGAGGAGCGTCACAACTTAAAAACTTGGACATAAATAATGACTTTAATAATCAAATGTGCAACTTTTTGCACGATCACTCTTTAATTAATATTGTACTCCAGAACGGAAATATAAGTTACTGAGTTTGTTTTGTTGTTTTGTCAGAAGCCTCGCCTGCATCTGAAAAATCACAAATAAAACGTAAAAAAAAAAGAAAAACACCGCCCTCTCGCGTCAGTTTCTTTTAACACCACTCCCGAGAACCGCTTAATTAATTTTAAGCGGCCTTTTTACATTTTTGACCTTATGTTGCGTTTCATATTTTTTTTTATTACATAAATGCAGGATATACTCCAACAACCAGAAAAATCGCATAGTTATTTAAATACAGTATAGGGCAGTGACACGACGTAGTATTATTGTGTATAATTCTATGGTGGAGCCAGTAACTGAGTTACCAGCAAGGCGCACTGGAGGGCGAAAAGAACGTCTGTCTTACTGAAGCCAATGCTATTAGACTGGATTTCTTAAGCCTATGACGGGCGATTTTTGTTGTTGGAGAAAACAACGTTCTTTTAAGCCTAAAAAATCCGCTCTCAAAGCACTGTCTTGACTAGAAGTGCCGTTGTTTTCCGTTACATTTTAATCTAGTGCACCTTGTAGCTATGCCCTCCAAATGGTGTC
>JAHWFP010248441.1:0-15364 GCA_023313725.1 Lithobius niger
AATGAATCATCAAGAACAAGGAATAAAGAGTTCCAAATCAAGTTACTTTACCTCATGAGAACCGCTTCAGTTTATTCAATCACAAAGGTAAAGAAATAACTCAATACACTCAATTAAAGAACCGATTGAAATTGCACATTATGCACAACGAGTGAAGAACTACTTCTATTTACTCCAGCACAAGAAGTAATAAACTTAAATAATTTTTCCACACGGAGTAAAGTACTCTTTACCATTCAGTCAATTTACTTTGATCACGAGTAAAGAACTCATTCAATTTACTCAAGCACAAGGAATAAAGAACTGATTCAATATTGATTGATCATAAAGTAAAGTACTGATTCAGGTTAAACGTTTAACCAAAGCTGAAACTTTGCTTACTATGAATTACAGCCTGTATACTGAAATTCGAGCAGTGCCTAATTCCGAATGTGCATCGTAGCCTTCTTAGACCTATAAATCACAATATTAACTGACTGAATGACTACCACATGAATGAAAAAACTTTTGACAATTTCTTATATGAAGTGGATACAATTTGTAGTGCAAAACTTTGCAAGGGTGGGCAGTGTAAATCGCCACTTGATCGGAATTATCTTTAACACTTAATTAATGACTTCTTCATAAGCTATTGGCACGTTTGACTTAAAAACCTCTGAACCTCTCCATAGTTTATGTGTGCTCTCCAGACGAACTGCATACCACATGAATAGTATAGGAATGTTTTTGCAGTTTACATTACTTTCTTGTACAATTTTGTAATTATTTCCCTTTGTAGCTGTTGGTGATTACTGTACACAGTCTCAGTTATAGTATAATAGCTCAGTTACGCCAGCCAGTCGGAAACAAACATACACGCTTCTTCCGGCCAAAGTGCTTGAATTTTGCATGGAGAAAAAATCTTAGTGTGCAGGACTTAATGGTGGCAGTGGTTGCAAAATGCTTTTTTTTCGTTGTAGACAAGAAATCAAAGATACAACTGTAAGGGGTTACTCAATAGAACATTAAATGGACAGAAAAACTCCTAGCTACAAGCTTGTTTACACAGACTAGCAAAAATAGTGACGTATGTGAACATAAAAGTACCTGTAAAATGCCGTAATGGTTATAAGATTTGAATATTGGTTTAACTTGGATGTCACAGATTTCTATGTTTAACAATGAAGAAGTTGAAAGACATGTTTACTGTGATTAATGGACAATTGCTGCAGCACGTTTCATTTCCGATTCTAAGTAAATAAGAACCAAATCTAAATTTAAATCAAAATGTGAAGGTATGTTTCTATGTGTAATTAAAAAAAGAATCGCCAAAAGTCAGTGGGATTGTTAAAGGGTTAAGAAACTTTTTTTTTCTTTACGCATCACTATGCAAATTTTTCCTTTATGCACGACTAACTTTTTAACCTCCACGTTGCAGTATAGCTACAGCTCACTCGACAATCGAAAAAACTGAGTCCAAGGTACATTAGTGCTTCCTGGGGACCTTTAGCATAGAGGGCAAGCACACCCCAGTGTTTAGTGTCGTCGGCTGCAAACCAACTAAATGCTGGTTCGAATCCCACAATTAGCAACAAAGTACCAACTCCAAAAAAAAATAACAGGAAATCAGTGTAGTTGTTAAATGATTAAAAAAGATTTCAAATTAATCATGATCTGCTCAAAATTTAAATAAAAATATGAGGTTAGAGGTAAAAAGGATTGTATACTTTACAGACAATTTACTGGACAATTCATTATTCTGATGAACAAAAATCACAAAACTCAACACTAGCATAATGTCAACTAAAAGAGCATATTTTTAGTTTGTTTTACATATTTTGAAGGAGTGTTAAATCCTTAAAATGTTGATTAAAAAGTATCAGAAAAGACAGGTGATGTATGTGCAATATCCTAGTAAATTTTACGCTGTCATTGTATAATTTCTGGTGTTTTTTTTTCTTTTAACTGATCTCTTCCTCTTTGTTGCTAGAATACAAATATATTAATACATAAAAAAAAGTAAAACATTCATTAAAATGTTTAATGATGTTATAGTCATCACAAGCCAGCTCCAAAGTCAAAGAAAAAGACCAACCACCATTTTTATTTAACTATTTATTAAAATATAATGAAACTATAAAATTTTTTTGATATCTTCTCATTCAAATTCACTAGATTTTTAAAGAGGAAGAGATCAGAAAAAAGGCTTGTTAAAACTGATGCACTTTCGTTTTTCGCTCCCCTACATAGCATTAAGTAACATTGTATGTGTATTATTAAAGCACTAATCGATTCCATTTGGCTTTCAATCCTGTTCATTAAGTAGTGCTTAACGTCCATTTGAGCAGTATTATATAGCCGGATATAACAATAGTTAAACAATCCTTTAACTTTTGTTGCAAATCATGCCGATTTTGAGGGCATTACACAAATAATTCCTGCGACTAACTTTGACATAAATCAGCTTTCTTGTAGGCTAAACAACATAAGTTCAACATATTTCTCACTGCCTTACATTATTACAAAGCCAACCCAGCAACACCACCGTTTTTAAACATTAAATAATGACGCCAAATCACCCCATTTCCGTACAAGGAAATTATACTATAGCTCGTGTGTCTGCATTGTTGCTTTTTTTTCCGATGGCCCGATCAACATATGAAGATTGTTGAACTCATGACTTCAGCTTTCAAAGGGTTCAAATGGTTTTAGCAAGCGTTAACCGCTCAAGATAACTACTTTTAAGATTTGCTTTGATTTGTTTATTAAGGCCTTGGCCCGAAGCCACCTACCCTATTGCAACAACTATTCATCATTAAGTTACAATCTAGAACTGCTGCACACTGAAAACCCACAGTAAGCGAGATTCACTAAGAGCGATTCACTTTAACAATCACTATAAACTTACGGAGCACGAGGTTAATCATTGCTGCGTTACACTCATTTTTTTCTTTCACTCATTTAATAAGAGCCTTGGCCCGTAGCCGTATGCTCTGCAGAACTAAACAATTGCTGCGTTACAATTGTGGCTGGCAACAATAAGAATCTAACAATCGCTTTAACAACCACTTTGAACTTGCGATGCACGACGAAATTATCATTGCAACGTTGCAAAGTCATCGGCAACAATAAGACCTATGTAATTAGATGCAAACAAAACACTATGAGGCATTGTCAGCGATATATTTTCTGCCCCTCCCATGGCGCATGGCGCATGGCGTACGGCCACGGCTCGGTGAAATAAATCAATCAATCAATCTGCCTCTCCCAGAAAAAGTTGCCAAAGACGCTGGGCTAAAAGTTTCAATATTGTTCTACTAAACTGTATATATTTATTTCCCATAGAAATACTCAAATGTCAGTGTCTGGAACCGGGTCCATGCAATGGGTCTGGGCTGCATCGGGCTTGGGGTAGTTGATTGAGTGAGCAAAGCGAACGAAAATCTCCGTTTCTTAGCCAGTACACACAAAAATCTGATTGGTTGGTGTTCCATTTTTTGTGGATATCCATTAGATCCATCTTACACCATCCGTGCGTAGCACCGGATTCCTTGAGCCTAGTTAATGAGATACACGCTCACACAAAACAGCTTAAAAATATAAAACAGTAAACTGACTAATATAAAAAAAACCCTGTAATATACACAAATTATATATACACACAAACACACACACGCACACACAAAAAAGATTATGCATTTAAAACTCAAACTGCGTAAACTTTCTGACATAACCATTGAACTACTACTCAACCCTCTCCCCATTCCACAGCATTGCTACTAAGCTTGCAAAAATACCTGAACGTGAAGACGTATTTAAGACGTGTTGAAGAAATAGTATTGAAGACGTCATTTCTGGATGATCTGCCGTTTTTTTTATCTCTGATAACGTTGTTTAGGTTTATTTCATGAATTGAGGAAACCCGTGCTATACACCCGTGCTTACGGTCCGGCACTTACTTGTTGATTGTCGCCATCTTGATGGTGTTCGTCGTCGGTTCCATCTTCCGCATGACATTGCGCGTCAGTTGGGCGATAAGTCTGTCCTCCTGTCCGGTGTTTTTCAATTTTTGCAGGAGGTACAGATGTATGACAAGATTTAGATTAGGGGTTTGGATAACATCTCTGTAATGTGTGGTGCAGTGGCAACCCGGACCACTGCACTGTGACTGAGGTTGGCGCTAATGACCAAGTTGTCGACGCGCCATTAAGCCTCAATCCCCCCCCCTATACACGGAAGGTGTTCACCGCACAATGAAAAGTCGATCAATTAAATTTTTGCGCATACTGGTTAACTAACTCTGATTTTCGTTCGCTTCGCTCATTCAATGAGCGACCCCGAGCCTGACACAGCCCCGACCTCTTTTCTGGAACCAGTCTCCAAGCACTGACATTTGAATATTTCTATGGGAAATAAATACATAAATACACTTTTATAAAACAAAGTTGAAACCTTTAAGCCAGCGGCTTCAGCATTTTAATTTTTTGGGGAGCAGAGCTCCATCGCATTTTACTGTATAAACGTGCACTTGCTGGCTTTTTAAAACATTGACTTCTTTTCGTGCTTTTATTCTTTCAATCTCCACTATGATCACATTCCAATGGAAACTTAAACAGAGCATCACGTGAAAACTACAAGGACTAGCCAAACCACACTGTGCACGCAGTCGCACCAATGTCTGGACAAGGTTTAGAAAAAAATCCAGAATCGGACATGGGGTTGAGGAACCATCAGGGTAGCAAAATGGGCCAATATCCAAGAGCCAAGAGCCAAACAACAACGAGGTCATAGTTTGTTCATTCAAAGTTTATTTTAGGAGCTCAAAAGTTTCTTTCTTTCTGATTAGTTTTCCTGATCAAACTATTCAGCCATGAGCAGTTTACAGGGTAGTTTGACGGATATTTGAAGATCATAAAATCAATTTACAGCGATGAAAATAGGTGTAACAGAAGCGCAATTTAATTATCGGAGCAGAACAACGCTATAATCATACTGCAATGGAAACTTACACCGTGCACTATCATAGGTGTCTAGACAAGGTTTATAAAAAAATCCGGTATCGGACATAGGGTTGAGGAACCGTCAGGGTAACAAAATGGGTTAATAGCCAAGACCAGAAAACAAAACACAAACGAGACAGCGAGGCCGTTTCTAATTCTTAAAGGCATCCGATTGTTAAAAGAGTGATTGTTGATGATAAAGAGAAGGCCTCACTTGCAGTCATGTGTCTGTTAACTGAAAGTAACTAAAAGGGCCTGCGGCCTTGCAGTGCTGGAAACACCGGTTCTCGTCAGATCCCCGAAGTTAAGCAGCATTGGGCTGGATTGATACTTGGGTGGGTGACCATCTGGGAATCTGGCTGTTGCAGACATAGGTCCTTAGGGCTTCGGGGAGATGACCAGGAGTGGTTAACGCTCGTTAAACCCTTTGAACCCTTTGAACTAAAAGGGGTCTGGTTCATTTCACAGACAATCACTCCACAGATACACATTTCACAGTGTCCCAGACAATACCATTTCACGGACACGATAATTTCAGTCACTATGATTTCAAAGACACTCATTTCAATGACTCGATCATTTCAAAGAAACGATTGTTTCAAATTTTTTTTTAATTCTTATTTTCTTTTAATTCTGTAATATTCTTCGTGTTTCACTGGGGTAGCGTTGGTGGAGGACAATGCGAGAGGCATGGGTGTTTAAATACCTCTTAAGGGTGATTTTAAGGTTGTGCTTGCCTATAGTCTCAAAGTCAGCACCGTTTATTTTGAGAAGGGAGATAGCTACGCCTTATAGTAGCAGATTTTGCTAGAAATAAGGAAAAATTGCTTGGTGTGCAACTTAAGTTGGGAGGGGTGTTCAGATTATTTCGGACCATTTTTTTTGGGGTCTCAGAGTTGAGCAAGTCATTGAAAATATGTTGGTCACATTTTTCAACATTCCTCCACACATAATGCCCAGTCTCTTATTAACATCAGCCAAGGTCACTTTCAAACTTTTACCTTATTTGTGTATACATTCCTCTTCAGGAATGCCCATAGCAAAATTTAAAAAAATTCATTTTATGTTAGCCAAACACATCTTTTATATTCAAGGCATATAGACTTCTGAAAATGAACAGTACTGGCTTCTAGACTGTAAGGAAGCAAAACCCGCAACTGCAAACTTTGGTTACCCAATAGGTCGTGAAATATCCACGTTCTCCCCTCCCCTTCCATGCTGAAACATAAAGACTGGTCACTAGCTTCGTAAATTTTGAAGATTCATAAATACCACGAAAAATATTTTGGTCATCAAAGTAAAAAATGGGGAAAAATTGGAAAATATTTGCGTAATGATCATGTCTATGAAATGACTGTATGTGAAATGAATGGCTGTAAAATAATCACGTCTCTAGGATGATCGTGATGATCGTGGCAAGGTTATTTAAGACTTTCGATGTGGCCTTAATATCATTTTTATATTGGTCAATAATAGATTGATAGTGAAGCTTCTTCGCTGTGCGAATTACTTTGTTAGGAGATTTCTGTACTTAGAATTCTTCTCTTTATTACCGTCAGTTGTAATGAGTGTCTATGAAGTGATTGATCGTCTCCCACTATAAGCATATTATGTGCATTTAGGCCTATGATTCACTTATGCAATGCTTTCAAAAGTCATTTTTTTTAATGACTGAAAAATCTCGTTAACATTATTGTCGGTGTTCCTCTTTACTCTGTTTCCACGATTCATCACAGTATAACCAAGCTGTCGACGCGCCATTAAGCCTCAATCCCCCCCCCCCCTCATCACAGTAAAAGTTATGAAATGATCTGATTATTATATCTTTAACAATCTCTACAAAGATGTTGTTAGTAAAAATATTATCAAGTAAGGTTGCATTTTGATCTATAATTCTGGAGGCATAAGATAATATTAGAAGTAGGCCACAGGACAAACCAGTATCAAGAAACAGGCTAGCTTGATTATTATTTTGATAATTTAAAAGGTCGTAATTAATAGTCTCCTGCAATTAATATTTCCTTGTATTCAGTAGATGACTGTTGAACCTTCCTATCAAGTGGTTCTAAAAAAATGCTAGAATTGCCATCCGATATATTACTCCAATAATAGCATTTCTACCATGTTGATTAAAAATTTCTACAAAAAGTGATTGTAAAAACCCTGTGGGGAGTATTTAGTTCGAGATCATCACGAACTTTAAAATTTAAATTATCATCAATGTATAATACCACACCCCTATGATCAGTAGGAGACTCTTTTTGATTTCTGCCGATTGCAACATTGCTATCTAGAGGACATAATACTTCCTCACCATCGTCTAGTCGGTATTCACGTAATGCAATTAAAGTAAATTTATGTTTCAATCTCTCCAAAACAACCCTTACCTCATCAAAATTGGCAGGACTACTCCTTAGATTGAGAGAAGCCAAAGATCTTTTTGCCAGTTCCTATGACTGGACAGCCTTGTATGAGTTTGCCACAACTAGTGAAAAGTATACGCAATTTCATAAGACAATTGAAACCTATTTTGATCTTGCTTTCCGAAAAGCACATACAAAGCAACTAACAATAAATCTCAACCTTCCAGAAAGACTAACCCGTGGCTCACCCAAGGCATAATTTGTTCCAGTAATACTGAGACTAGGCTATATGATACCTACTTGAGATCACCAACTGACGCTAATAAAGAGAAGAGGGGGGGGGGTTGAGGCTTAATGGCGCGTCGACAACTTGGTCATTAGCGCCAACCTCAGTTCTTTTAATAAAGAGAAGAATTCTAAGTACAGAAATCTCCTAAGAACAGTAATTAGCACTGCGAAAAAGCTTCACTATCAATCTATTATTGACCAATGTAAAAATGAAATTAAGGCCACAAGGAAAGTCTTAAATAACCTTGCCCGGTGCAATAAAAAACACGGAAAAATGTGGATGGATTAAAGCATAAAGGAGATTTATCACTGGTCGTGAAAAAAATCGCTGACATATTTAACAATTACTGTATTAATGTTGGGCCTTTACTACAGCATTCTATTTTCTTAAGGCTAAGTTCCGCAGCAGAAATTGTCAATATTATGAAAACTTTACCTTGTAATTCTGCACCTGGTATTGACGAGATTTCATCCAAACTTCGTGATCCAGTTCAGTCTATACTAACAGAGCCATTATCGCATATCATTAACTCATCTTTTAAAGAAGGCCATTCTCCTGTCCAATTTATAAAGATGGTTCCCACACTGATGTTAGTAATTACAGGCCAATTCCTGTGTTTCCATATTCTCAAAAATCTGTGAACGTGTTATGTATAATACGCTAATAACTTTAAAAAAACACAAATTATTGGTTGATGAACCGTTTGGCTTTCGACATAAGCACTCTACACAGCTTGCTCTGACAAGATTTGGTCTATATACGACAATAACGAAGTTGGCATTCCCCGAACGCAAAATAAAGTTGAAGCGTGGCTTAGAAGATGGGCAACACTTGTTGGGGGAGAACATGTTGGCACCAATTACCTAATCAGAGAACTGAAAAAAGAACAACACCGGGCTACTGCTCAAGCTGAATCCATACTTCATGGGGAGCCACGTCTGGCGATCAAGAAAAAATACAAAGAACGAAAGTTGCTGTTGGATTACATATGTGACGATAGACCAAATCGCCAAACAATGGAATTTTTGCGTGTAATCCATTCCCCCCTCCATATGCGCTGAGAGCTACCTTATGTGTTTATTTTTACTTGCAACTAATTTTTAGATTGTTTTACTTTTATTTCTGATAACTTGATTTTTTTAAGTGCTTATTTTTACCTATACCTGGGTTGTTAAGACTGTTTGCGTTTATATTCTTTGTAGTTGTTTCGTTTTTTCGTGTGCAATAAATCCTTTACTTACTTACTTACTAGGAGGTTTTCGGGATTTGGTATCGGTAATCGGGATCAGGTCAATATCGTTTATTGATCGTCTCGGGTAGAAAAACTAATAGGTGAAGGATGAGTGTTCACCAATCATAGGGAGAAAGATGCATCATTATTGTGTTTATGATATTGTGTAGCTAAGTAACTAGCTACTTTAGTGGCATTTCCTTGGTTGAACGATATCACTGCGTTCAAAGGTCGACCGTTTTTGGAAACTTGATGTCTTCCTTCAGCCAGTTTTGGTGTTGGGTGGATTACAACTACGTCAAATGCTCACTAAACGGAATATTTAAGCATTCTAAATTTGAAAATAAATATTTGGAAGACGGTAGAGGGGGAAACCCAGCCAAACTACAAAGAAAGTGGAGCCCACTCCATTCTGTCAACAGTGGAAGTGACGATGCCCTAATTATGGAACCGGCAGAAAGTAAATCCACGACAATATCTCATTAGTGTCTTGTTTTCATTTACAGAGGTTTTATTCTTGCCCATCATTGCAACATAACAACGATAAGCATTGTGCACCACAATAAAAAAGTTACTGCTAAAGCGATTGGTAGATTCTTATTTCTTCAAAATACTTTTCAAGGTAACAATTATAACTCTCTTGCACCACTTGTTTAAAGTAATTGTTAAGGCAATTAAAGCCATTGTTGGATTCTTACTTAACAGTAGTCTTGGTAGTCTTGATTTCAACGATCTTATTATGTAGACTAGAGGAAGTTCGTGCTATGGACGGTTGGGGTTTGATGAACAACGGAAATCTGACCAATTAAATTTTTGTGCATACTGGCTAAGAAATGATGATTTTCGTTCGCTACGCTTCCTCAATCAGCGCATCCCGACAGTCGGTACTCCCCAACCCCTCTCCCTGTCTCCATGCACTGATACTTGAAAATTTTATGCGAAATAAATAAATACGGTTTTTTAGAACAATGTTCAAACCGTTATTAGTTCAGCTGCTTTGGCAGAAACTAAATTACCGTCAATGCCTCCTTATTGTTTTGTTTTCATTTACAGAAGTCATATTGTTGCCAACCACTTTGCACCGTAACAATGATAATCATCATGCACCGTAGGTTTAAAGTGGTTGTTAAAACGATTAAAGTGTTTCTTAGATTTTTACTTACAATCTCTTAAAAGTAGTTGTGTTGAATCTTGATTTTTGATTCTTGATTTGACGGTTTCTGTTTTAGTTCTAGTTCGTGTGAGTAATGACGTGTTCATTTTAGTTTTAATCTTTCAATTTTGTAGGCGTTTTGCTGTTCATGGCGTTTATTTTGTATGTGTTTGTGGCTTTAGGTTTTCGTTCTGTTTCATGCGTGTGTATATTTTGTGTGTGTATTTTTGTGTATGAAATATTCAACCCTTATGTTTGTTGAATTACTGATGTACATGTATGCATGTGCAATGGTGCTTGGAAGCTGGCATGTAACAATCCTTGGTCCCTGGGATTGGCATTCAAATTATAGGTCGTTGCAATCGAGTAAACTCTAATCGGCTTTTTATTTGTGTATATCTTCACGGCTGTGAGTATGGGGAGACAACCTCTAATGCCTTCTTTGCAAAAGCCATAGCCGTTGTTTTTGTTCAGTTAATTTGGCGGTTTTTTTTGTGTGAGGGGTGTATCTTCTCTCTGGGGCTGCTGACCTTACAAAAGCGACTTCTTTTCACTTTTAATTTCAGTTTTGGTTTTTCTTTCTCTTCCTGTAAGCTTCCTCATCTAGTTTCGAGCAGACCTAGATGTAGGCGACATCATAGGGCTTGACTGTGTAGGACCTAGCGGCGGTGTGCTGAGGTGACGCTGAGGAGTCTTCAGCGACTGAGTCTTGACAACGGGCGAGTCAGCGTGTAAGAAGTCTATCCCTGGTCGTTGATTGCATCCGTATACGACCAACCGTGCTAGTTACTTCAATAGCTTACCACCAGTGCCATACTTTCGTGTGAAGACCCATTTCGATCTAGGATTTTCTTGCCTTCAGGACGAGTAACGAAATCTTAAAATAAAATTCATCTAGTGTCTGAGGTTCCACAACCATGGCCTTTTCCCATTGTCCCCGGTCTGGTGAGTTCATTGCCCCTGTTTGAAGGATGTTGGATTTGTTTGCTTTTGGACAACAATATTACCGCATAAGGACCAGGTTTCGTACTAAGAGTACACGAAGTCGTGACTGATTTGGTCACCAAGTACATCGGTCAGTGTGTCACCATCGGCCGTGCATACTCCAGCTTGAACAAAACACCCTGAAAGTTTGGGTGGATTCTGGGAGGAGGGTTTCGGTGTATTCCCTGGAGTTGGAGACGATTCCGGGTAGGGGGTCCCAGTCCGTTCCCTGGGATAAACACCCCAGGATGAGGCATCAACATCCAGGCTCGACTTGGCAAAAAATGGAGATTGTGTAGCATAGGGCCTTAAAATTGTGCGTTCATCTGTTGAAAAAGGTTTGAGTCCTTGCAAATATGGCATGGCTTTAAGGAAGAGGGCATGTAGCAGTCAATCTGGGGAGGCAGGACAGAGCGAGGTCGTACAACGACTTGCACCCCGAGTTCCGGGTAAAGGAGGTATCTGAGTGGCCTAGGTCTTGAACAAAATTCTCACAATCAGTGAAGAAGAAATGAAGACCAAAGGGATGCACAGCTCAACGACCATAAACACAGCCACGATGTGTATGACAGTTATACCGCAAGAGCCTCCCTGAGTAAATTAGGTTGGTACGGGCGTTTGGCATGATGATTACATCACGTAGCAACATCAAGTTTTTAAATAGTACAACAGTGGGAATTGCTCCAACAATCAATACATCCCCGATTGAGTAGCCAACTGTGGAAAAACCTGTGGAAGTCAACTGGATGCATACCTTCTAGGTCTATTTTATTGAGCACCATAACTGTCGCACCACTATCATGCCGGTAGAGTGCATGCCCACTTGGTGAAAGCGGAGTGGGCTCATCCTCGACACTCAGTTCATAGGCGACAACCGTTCGTATGTCCATGCTCGGTCCCATCTGAATTGAACTGAACCGAACTTGCATTGTGACCATGCAAGTTTTTTTTCCTTCCTTTAAGGTACACCGTATGTTCTGTTATCAACTCTTCTTGAATTTCTATTACATGTTTTACATAAAAAAAGTGTTTTTCCTTTTAGCTATCAAGAAACACACTAGCTTAAGGGTGTAACAATTTCACTTTTAAGTCACTTGCTTTCTCCTTTGATGGTTCAAACTATTGTTATAGCTTTGTCCCATCACTCGTGGTAATGGGAAGACAATCCTTTATCCCCAGTTTACTCAGTATTGCACCTTTCGCGGAAAGTTGTGGTTGGGGGGGATTGAGGCTTAATGGCGCGTCGACAACTTGGTCATTAGCGCCAACCTCAGTCACGGTGCAGTGGTCCGGGTTGCCACTGCACCACACATTACAGAGATGTTATTCAAACCCCTAGTTGTGGTTGGGCATCGCGACTTTACAGCTTTACGAGTTTGGCCAATTCTAATTATCTCGTGTCCAGGGATACTATTAGGAGTATGCTGAGTACGTTTCTACCCCTTATTTAACCTACCTATGCCGATTCCTCCTTTTTTGGATGATATCACGTCTTTTTCAAGCACATACAGCCCACATCCATAACTTGAGTGGACGTGTATGTTTTCATAAGCTTTTTGAATGATGTTTTGATAACCTGTTTGCACTGTATTTTGTTGCTATCTGTATTTTTTCAGCAACATTTGTCTTTAACGCCTGTCTGTCTTGTTTCGTCGGGTATAATTATGGCTTATGCTCAATGGCCTTACGGGGGAAATCCAACTGTTCCTCCTCTTCCACCCACAAACTGTAAAGAGGTTGAGGTCCTGATGGAACAAAATTATCACCAACAACAACGGATACTGCCTACGTTTCTTCTTCTGAACAATTTCCCCTCCATCCTTTACCACTTCTAAGGTATAACCCGTGCGTGCCAAATTTACAACATACTACGTGTCAGATACGGCAGACAGCACCAAAACTATAGAGAGTTCCGCTACGGACAGTTCATAAAGACCCGAATTAATGCCTCCTAAAGCATACAGATGTATATTACACGTATGTTGACCTAAGCCAAGCTGTGCCGGTGCCAGGAAGGTCATAACGGATCATGAACTTTATATGTCACTTCTTGAAGGACTTGACCGGCCAATGTTCGAGGCAACAAAGAAGTATTTCTTCCATCAACCTGCGTTGACGATCGAAGCTCTCCAGACGTGCTTAGCCCCAAAGCAGATTCACCTCGAGCAAGTTACTCTGTCCCCATCCCTCAACAGCCCGAGCCCATATGGCCCCTTCATCCAGCTCTGCCAACCAGTATTCTTCCCGGCTTGCATGGAGTTAGTTATGCTCAAGTGTCTCTTCCATTGACTGCAGCAGTGCTTTATACCCCTGACTATTTGGTGACAGAGCATTGGTCGTGTGGGGCCACTGGTCACACATTTGGAAAGTGCAACCAGACTAATGTGTCAACAATGTTTGGGCCCCAGGTGTAGCCTCTGCTACGGGTACTGGCATGAAAGAGCCTGATGTTCCAACAATATAATGCCAATGCCTCCAACGGCACACTTCTCCGAGCCGAACCGCCATTGAGGTAGCAGCATCTCACCACGCGCATTGCAGAACCAATCGGACCAGCTAGGTGGCTTATCCTTGAACTGTAATGGACAACATTCACCCATTGCCCATAGCGTTTTTAGTCTTGATTCGGGTGTTCAATGCCATGTCCTCAACATCAAGCTGGAACATGTCGACCTATCCACGTGCCAGACTGAGGAACTATCCCTTGCGACTTGTAGTCAAAGTGTTCGTGGCTACAAGATTGGAGACGTTCGAATTTCGGGTCATAACAAGCATGGAATGCCTTTCTCCGGTTATCTTATTTTACGGGACGCAATATCTGTTCAGATGCTTAGGGTAAACTGTTTCTTTGGGTGCATTCGACGACAGGCAGCTTTCAATTTGATATTCGAAGTACAGGATGTTTTCTACACAGTCGCCACATGAAGTGGGTGTTCTTCTTTCACCTAAAGAACAATTTGTACCAATCTTCGGGCATCTTTGCCAGTGCTGGAGATACCTCTACTGTAGAGAATACTCGCAATGGTTATCAACCGTCTTGTGCATAATAAACTCAGTGTGTCATATTGACATGATGCACCGAAGGTACATCTTCATTCTGCATGACCGAATCAGGAAACTGTTTGACGGTGACAAAGTTGTGGCCCCACGATTGACTGGGAAGCCATCCAGGTTCTACCCTGTGTGCGCTGCCACAATGTCAAAGAAGAAACCTTACCCCAGTGTCAACGTTTAATTATCAACCAGGCCGCTCTAACAATGGGACCTAGACCTCTGCGGACTGAGCAACCGAGCCACCCTGCAGAAGTGGTCCGATTGCATACCGAATGTGACACACCATAGACGTTTCGATGACCATTTCAATAGAGCAACAAACTGTTTAGTTTCACCCATAATAGATACGTATACATCACAAACGTATTCTTCTACGTGGATCAAAACGCCTGCCAAAATGGTTTTCTCCGGGTCAATCACTCACATTTGGGCCGCTTTATGGTCAATGGATAAACATGAAACGCCCACTCATCCTCTCATTCCTCGTCAACCAGACCCACTTGATTACTCATATGACAGCGACGTCAACTCCAATAAAAAAAACACCACCTCCATCTCCACCACCAATGCCTCCACAACCATCACCATTCCCACAATGCCAACGAGCATCTCGTTGTTTGTAGGTCTTACCTCCTGTGGCGGTCCTGTCTATATAATCTCATGACTTCCTTGTCATTAACTCACAGGACGATTTAAGCTCTTTATGAATTATAAAGTTCAAAGTCTAACATTTTAATTTGGTTTAATTTTTCCCCTTAACACAGCATTCTGACTGACGTGCTTAATACAATTTATTTTTTATTTATTTTTTATTTATTTATTTATGTTTCATGGCCAACCTTGCAATTGTTGTTTTTTTGCAATAATTGTGTTGCAATAAATGTGTTTTTTGTACTAAAAATGTACACTTGAGAGGTGTGGATACGATACCACTGCATGGTTGTCTTACACCCTTCTCATGCCTATGAGGGCGGGAGGATTTGCCAAAAAAGGAGTGTCATAGGTTTGAGAACCTCTTAACTATACCCTACACCTTTTTTGTGCTATTTCAGCAAATGTGCGTGGCGTGTGGTTTTATGGTGTTCAATAACCTCTGTACATGATAACTAACTTATCATAGGGCTATAAAAGCTTACAGCAACATTCATAGGAATTGATTCTGATGAATCTAAGTCCGCCACCAATGTTTTCATCCCGCGCAAGTTAAAGGAACATAGAGTATTATTCCTTCTAGCGTTTATAACTAACAGGGTGTCCTCCAACATTTTTCTCTTCCTTTTATTGCAATTGCTATGGTCAAGTCTATCATGT
>JAHWFP010248441.1:15374-30506 GCA_023313725.1 Lithobius niger
ATAACTTCTCTAAGCTTTATCAAATATTCAAATAAACTGATGACTGAGACTCCCAAGAAGAAACCAAGGCTGCCCCCCACATCACTTAATAGAGCAGCAAAACTGTAAGTAAATCTCTCCTGTATAGTTTGAAAATTATTGCTACGAATGTTTACAACCAGATAGGAATAGTTTCCATCAGATGGACGCTTGGTTGGGGTCGTGAATTCATAGATTGTTTGTTGGCAGCTTTTCTTTGGTTTGCCACAGTTTTCAGTGTAGTTCTCAAAATTGAAAAGTTGCTCTCCAACTCTCTTTATTTCATTCATATTAGCACACGGTTTCAAATCCAGCCTTGAATGGAGAAATGGATGCCTGAAAATAGAAAATGGGAATAAATATCAATCCAAGGATATATCAATCCTTTGTCATTACCTTCATGGTATGACAAAGGAAATCTGCAACGCAAGATAGTGCTAAAGTGCAATATGCATGTGGAGAGCTTTGACTCTCCTTATTGAAACCAGCTCCAGGACAAAATTTAAACTTAAACAATGTGAAACCAACTTCTTAGTTGAACTTATCCTTTCCCATCGTGTGTACGAAAATTATTAATTTTATAACTTCTGCATCAACAACTAAGAATTTGAGATGCTTTAAAATAATGTTTGGCAGAATCCTAATGGAATTGACGAACTACACAAAAAAGAACGAATTTCACATTTTCGAGCATTTTGCTAGTTATTACCAATAAAATTGTTATAAACAGACAATCATCCCCCAAAAATCTATAAAGCACACTGTATACGATGCACAAAGGCTGAATGACGTTTTCGCTCCATATATGGCAATGTTTATCGGTTACACATTCCAGTTGCAAGTTCGCGTTGCATGCTGGTATACAAAACCAAGCCTCAAGGCATCGCGGGCATTTGTATTTATCAAAATGACGTCTGTTTCTGCGACTAAATGGACGTTCGGAAAAGGCAAATTCTTCATAGTCAGACCAGGGAAATCATTTGGTATGTGTACAGATTCTTCGAATCACAAGGTAACGTGACTGCCAAGGCAGATTTATCTGTACAGACTGGATTAGCAACAGGTGTGTCTTCCTCAACAGTAAGCCAGACTGTGCGCACTGCAACGAACCATGGTGTAGCTCCGGCCACCGAAGCATTGTTTACATCACCGGGAATAAAATAAAATATGTCGTCTCCAGTAATAGGTACGGACGAATTCTACCTGTCCGTTGTCCGAGCTACAGCTGCAGAACTTTACCGTGAGGTCAAGTACCCTACACTGAACGTTATTCTAGTTCAACTTAAAGCCAGAATTAATTTTAAAGGCAGTATAACATCGCTTCGATTTATTATGAAGAATATACTGCAGTTATGGCATGCGTTACGGCAAAATTGTCCAGCGACAGTTTTATATTGAAAAGCCAGAAATTGTAGCGATTAGACGACGTTACATGCGCCATTTAAGAAGCTGCGTAAGAAACCAGAGCAAACTTTCGTTCATTTGGATAAAACGTGAGTAAACGAACATCACGGGAAAGACACGATGTGGCACAATAAAGACAAAATCCGGGGTCGAAAGATTCCTGTTGGAAAGGGGCGACGATCAATATTACTACAGGCAGGAAGCAAGAATGGGTTTGTAACAATCGGGAGGTTGCAATTTCGTTCAAAAACTAATTCGACCGATTACCGCGATGAAATGAACAGGGATCATTTTAAAGAATGGTTTGAAATGAAGCTACTCCCAAATATCCCTCCTGAGTCAGTAATTATCATGGATAATGCGCCATATCATCCGGTAGAAATAGAAAAAGCACCAACTAGTGCCAGGAAAAAAACGGGATTTGATCGAATGGCTGAATCAAAATGGAATTCCGACCTCTGCGGATATGTTGAGACCAGAATTGCACGACTTTGGCTAACAGCAAAAACCAGCACCCCCCCCCCCAAATATTTCATTGACACTCTTGCTGCCACGCATGGTTACACTGTTCTTTGCCTGCTCCCTAACCACTGTGATTTCAACCCTATAGAAATGATATGGTCCCATGCGAAAGAGACGATGTAATAATACAACGTTCAAATTAAATGAAGTAGAAATGGCTACAACAGCAGCAATCGACCGAATTACTAAAGTAAACTGGGAGAAGGCAATTAATCACGTCATAAAGGTGGAAGAAGAATGTTGGAATTCGGATCATTTGATTGAAGAACATGTAATAATAATAATAATATATAGAGACGATGCTCGAGGCATCCACCCACCCAAATTCCCCGGCGGCAGATGTTAAGTGGAAGAAGTACCACCATTATTACAGTTGTTTTTTGCCGCATGAGGGAGGAAACCGGAGTACCCGGAGGAAACCCTCGTGCAACGGGCGGGAAACAACCGGAGAAAAACCCGTACATATACACTTCCCATCGCCAGGATCGAACCCGGGTCTGTAGGAAGCCAGAGATGTGCACTGGGACCAGGACGCCTATCGAATCTGACGCCCCAGTGCTCGCAGCTACCCGTGCAGCTACTTGAGCAGCTATGTTGAGCTACTTATTACCAAAGTGGGTGAATACGACGATTCTGATACAGATGATGACTAATTTGCGATTTGCACCTTTGCACACCACCCCTTGAAAGACTACTCTGGCTTGACCTGTCGACATGACACCGAAAATGCAAAAAGGCTCTTTTCAGGGTCACATATTTTACCAAAATAAATCCACTTTCCATGTTTACAAACATAAAAAATTAAATAAAACAAAAAATGTATATATTTCAAGTAATATTTCCTTACGAACATTAAATAGTACAGTAAGCAACAAAATCATGCATATTGAGCTAAAGCATGAAATTTGGCAAGCAACTCATTCTTAGCAGTACAAATCGAACTAACTACAGTGCCCCCTCGAGATAACCCCCCCCCAAGGCCCCAAAGCTCTCACCCCCTCAGCAGCCACCTGAGCTTGACCAACAAATTCCTGCAAATCGAGCTAATAGTATGAAATCTGGTACTCAAGTCGCTCTTTGCAGTACAAATAGAACTAGCTGTAGAGCCCTATAGAACCCCCAGGGCCGCCTAGTGCCCCCCTGTAGTTCAACATACCCATGGTAACTAATAAATTCTGGCTCATTCTGATAAAAGCTTGAATTGTGTCATACAAGTTATTCTTAGCAGAACTCATGGAACCAACCGTTGAACCCCAATGAAATACCCAAACGCCCCCTTCCCCGTGCTAAAAGTGACTTGTGTACCAAATTTCATGCTTTTAGTTCGGTCCGCAAGAAGTTGTTGGTCAATCCTGAGGGAGGGGGCACGAGGGCACTTGGGAGTCTTGAGAGGTATTTCGTGGGGGTGCCATTGTTGGTTTGATATGTACCGCTAAAAATGACTTGTGTGACACAATTCAAGATTTTAGCAAAAATTTGTTGGTCACCAACTTCACGGAAGTGGGTTTGTGGGGCCGCAGGGAGCACTGAAGGAGGGGGTGCCCGGAGGATATCTCGAGAGGGCTGTATAGCTAGTTCATTTGTACTGCTGAGAATGACTTGCTTGCTAAATTTCATACTCTTAGTTTTATGTGTAAAATTAGCCCAGATTATGGTCCTTAACGTATGACATATGACTTTAAAATTGCGAAACAGTTGTGTTATAAACGGTGCCATGTTTCAAAGACTTCAAGACCACAAATTCATCATAATGAATTTAGGGGGAGGGTGGGCGGAGATTTTTGTATGCATTCTAATTCTAGTTGAAATAAAACAAATGTGGTATGAAAAACAAGTTTGTTTGGGTTGTAGGGGATGGAATAAAACACTTTTTTTTTAAAGAGGAAAGACTTTTTCTGGAGGTGGTGGCGATTCAAGATAGTTAAGGGAAAAGCATCGCCTAACTGTAAGCTTTATTTTCCCTTCTATTCAGTTACAATTTCAAACGATTTTTGTTTTAAATTAGTTTCTCCTTTCTCATTTTGTTTTCGTCCACTTTCGTCTAGATTTCGTACTATTTTTAGATTTCATCCTGCTATACAGTAAGAGGACGAAAAGTATTTTAAAGTGCGAGGACGACAAAGAATGAGAAATAGAAACAAATTAAACCCAAAATTGGAAGAAAGTTAAGTCTGGTCACCACATTAGGTGCGCCTTGTCACAAACTAGGTTTACCATAATCATTAATGATTCAATATAGGTGCACTAGAAAGGTGCACTAGATGACATAATTGCTCTAAGCTGTCTAAGCACCGGTCATGCTTTGATTTGCCAATTGCGGTCACATGCTTATGTCGTCACTGCAAACAGCCTCCGTGCAAAGTATAGTGACGATTCAAAAGAGACAGGAGGTGAAAAAAATTCCACAAATGGTGACACAAACCTGCCAATCGATGAGGCAATAGAATATTCTTTACTTTTAACGAACTAAGGCGTATTTTAAATTCAAAATCGAAACCCAAGCAAATTCACAAGTCCTCCAACTAATACTTCGAGTATAAAAAACATATTATACCGCTAAACCATGGGCCTCACAAATACGATGGATGAGCTATGTCGTGTTTGCGAAACATCTCTTCTAGACATCAGTCCAACACACCCAAAGGTTGGACTTGCATGCTACAATTTGTTTCGTGTTGACTGTACTGTCAGGTCTCAAGGTGCCATTGCCCTCCTTATTGTCTCATACATACCAGCATATAGTATAAAAAACGCTTAAGCGTATAAAATACGCTTGTAAGCTTTAAAAAACCTAAAGCCCTAATGGATCAGATATTAGTAAAAGACATGTAAGCCATCAACGTCGCACTAATGGGTGTAAAAAAACCTCCAGTGACCCAAAAATCAAGCTGGAGCTTCTTTTACACGTATTAGTGGGATGCTGATGGCTTGCATGTTTTTTTCTAATATCTGTTCCTTTAGGGCTTTAAGTTTTTAAGGCTTACATCCGTATTTTATACGCTTAAGCGTTTTTTAATACTAATATCCATTATTTTTTTCTTGTTTCAGCAAGAATAACACTGATAAGAATGGTGTAATCATCTTAAAATAACTGTTACCAGAGAGCCTTTTTAATACTCAATTTCAAGAGCTATATAAATTGAAAATTGGTTCTTTGGTTTGATCTCTAGATGAGAGAAAATTTTCCCCAACATGAAGACCAACAATAATTGTAGTAGCATTAAAATACCGTTTAAAAGGCCATAGGCCTTCTTCATACCTATGTTTTAAGCTGTAAAACTTAAGCATCGGTTCATTGGTTCGATCTTCAGGGGTAGAACAGCTGCTACGGTCCAGAATTTGGGCTAATCATGAACATCGAGCTAAAAGCCATGAAATTTGGTACACAAATCAATTCTTAGCTTATAAATCGAGCTAGCTATGGAATCTCTCGAGAAACCCCAAGGCCTCTTCGTGTCCCTCTACCACAATCACTTGTATGAGGTTACTGACCAACAAATTCTTACTGATCGCGCTAAAACGTGAATTGGTATGCAAGTCATTATTAACAGTACAAATTGAACTAGAATTTGCTGATCATCAACGTCACGGAGAGGCCACAGGGAAGCACTGGGCTGTGGGTGTATCTCATGGGGTTCCTTATGTAGTTCCATTTCTACTGCTACATTGTATGCTTTTTGTGCGTTCAGGAAGAATTTGTTGCACATTGATGTTTCATCGGGTGCACAGGAGTGGAGGGGATGCTTGGAGAGGCATTGGTGGTATTTCATTTGGATCCATAGCAGGTTCAATTTCTACTGCTAGGAATGATTGGTGCACCAAAATGCAGGCTTTCAGTACGCTCAATAAAAAGTTTTCGGGTATCAACCTCATGGAGCTGGACTGGGGGGGGGGGGCAAGTTCTGAGGGGCCTTGTAGGATTTTTCGGAAGTTCCATAGCTAGTTTGATTTCTACTGCTAACAATGACTTGTGCAGCAAATTTCATTCTTTTAGCACTATCTGCAAGAATTAGTTGCTTAGGGCTCAAGGAGGGGGTATGGGAGGGGGGAACATTGTGGTGCCTTGTAGATTATCTCGAAGGGGTTCCATAGCTAATTCAATTTGCACTACTATGAATGACTTGTGTACCAAATTTCATGTTTTTAGCTTGATCTGCAATAATTTGTCGGTGAAGTCGTGGGGAAGAGAGGGAAGAGCCTGGGGAGGAGCCTTGGGGATACTTCATAAGGGGTTCCATGGCCGGTTCGATGTGTAGTGCTAAGAATGACTTGTGTGCCACAATTCAAGCGTTTAGCCCGATCTGCAATAATTTGTTGGTCAAGCATCAGAGAGGGGGCACAGGGGAGCGCTTGGGAACCCTTTGGGATTTCATAGTTGGCTTGATTTGCAATGCTAAGAATGACATGTGTGCCAAGTTTCATGTTTTTAGCTCTATCTACAAGGATTTGTTGGTTAACCTCAATGAGGGAGTCACAAGAGGTCACTGGGGGCTCTTTGGAGGTATTTCATGGGGGTTCAACGGCTTGTTCGACTTCTACTGCCAAGAATGACTTGTGTACCAAATTTCAAGGTTTTAGCTCGTTTTTTTTTAAAGATTTGTGGGTCAAACCTCAGTCAGGGGGCTCAGGGGGGCGCCGGGGCCCCTTTGGGGGTATTTCATGGGGGTTCCAATGCTGATTCGAATTTTACTTTTAAGAAAAACTAGCATGCCAAATTTAATGTTTTTACCTCAATTTGCAAAAATCTGTTACTTCACTTAATGATTTCTGCCCAGTGCTCTAAAATAATAATTGCTCTGCCGACTAGAATACTGCAGTCACATCTAAATCATGTTCAAAAGGTCCTGGTAGGTGTTAATACCTGCATTTTAAGCTATACAAATCGAAAATCGTTTCATTGGTTCAATTTCTAGGTGAGGAGCAAAAGTTATAGCCGATTCGTCTTTCCATTAAAAAATATTGTAGTTACATTAAAGTAGCCTGCTAAAGGCCCAAAGCCTTGTCCATATCTATGTTTTAAGCTATAGAACTTGATAATGGGTTCAATGGCTCGATCTGCAGGTGAGGACAAAAAGACCAACATCAACGTTAATGATTTCTGCCAAGTGCTCTGCAATAATAATTGCTCTGCCGACGAGAATACTGCATTCACATCAAAATCGTATTCAAAACACCCTGGTAGGTGTTAATACCTATTTTCAAGCTATACAAATTGAAAATCGGTTCATTGGTTCGATTTCTAGGTGAGAGCAAAAGTTCTAACCCATTTGACTTTCCGTGTCATGAATATTGTAGTTACATTAAAATAGCCTGCGAAAGGCCGTAGGCTTTGTCCATACCTACGTTTTAAGCTATAGAACTTGAAAATCGGTTCAATGGTTCGATCTCCAGGTGAGGGCAAAGAGTCCCAACAACAACAAAAACAACAAGAACAGGAACAACAACGAAAAGAAATGGCCGTATTGTGGACGCCGAACGGTTCGATTGTTGTCATTAAAATTTGCAATACAGTTAAATAGTTACAATACGACCCCAAATATCGAATTTCGTAGCTCATTGCAAGTTCTGGGGGAAACTATAGGAGGTCAAATTTTGACGTTTAACATAGAAGTTCATGCTGAGGCTTTCATAAGGACCGCTACCGTGGTCGTTGATGTACAGTATAGGACAATAAAATTTAGACAGTTCAGAAGAGATAGCTACAAGTCTACATCGATTAATCATGCTTGGTTATTGTAAATGCTTAAATATTACGAAGTTATAAAATTCAATAAACGAATAATAATAACCGCAAAATAAATGCAATACTATATTTCCTATTGCAACTGAAAAAATAAAATTCGTTGAACAGAGAATGAAGTCAGTCAATCACACAAATATCTATTGATGGAATCTGGATAGGCCAAGAAAATTTGGTGGTTTGTTCACAGTATCGTTTGCGTGACAAAACCTATCTTTAAGGTCTTAAATTAACTTTAAAAGTATTCCCCCATATAGTTACAAATATAAATAGAGCAATAGGTTTTTAATTGATTTTGTTTTTAAAGTCGATTTTGCGGTTTGGTTTAAAGAAATGCATTCAAAAAACGTTAAATTTAGGGGGGAAAAAGCCATGGAAAGACAAGCCTAGAGGGGAAAAAACCTGGAAAAACCAGCCAATGGGGAAAAAAACGAAGAGAAAGATTGCCGTGGAAGAAAAGCCCAGGGAAAAGGAATGGACAAACAGCCGAAGGAAAAAAAAAGCTGTGGTTTTTCCGTGGCATTTATTTTCGTGGCTTCTTTAGCCTTTGACTTTTTCAGACGCTTTTTTCTTCTGTAGCTTCCAATGTTAGCTTCTTTGCCTTGCATAAAGCAAATTTATTTTCAACGAACGCAAGCCCTTACCACTCTTTACATATAAATAAATATATATATATATTTGGTTGGTTTGGAGCGGGGATTGCCCAAGCCTTCTCCACCCACCACCACCCACCCTCCTTTGGTGATTCTGTCGCTGGTTCAGTCAATAGTTAAAGGTAAAAGTTAAACTAAGCCTAACGTTTCCAGAATTTTCATTTGCAGCTTACATTTTGTTGGTGAATATTAGTTATAGAAATAACGTCATTAAAGCGAAAACCATCACTATTTTCTCACACCCACGACGGACTAAAATGCATTAAAGCAATGTTTCAACCGTACCAAGCCTTGCCTTATCCAGATTAAATCATTAAGGCTCATTCTGGGAAGCGTTGCTTCCTTAAACCATCTCTACCCATGTGCAAGAAATGGACTCGTTGTCCAAGAGTATCTGACAGCTAAAACGGACGTAATATCGTAATTATTCATCGTAACAATGTATTACTCACCCAACCTACGACAAAAAATATGCATAGTTGTCTTTTATGAAAGCAATATCTTAAAACAATCGCACTTTTCTCAGCCATTCACGCCCTGAAGGAAGTAATCCGTAAAGGAGCGTAGCAGAGAAGACAGCATTTTTCTGTCTTAATTTCATTGTCCAATACTGTACTTGAATTAACCGCTCGTGTTTCTGGAGAGTGGAAGGCTGTGTGGTGTGGACCAATGTGCTCTTCACGTGATTTGCTATATTCCTAGCTCAACTGCTCTTTCTTAAACACCTGCACTGCTTTCACATGTAAACTACTCGCCACTTTAAAAAAAATGCGTCAAATTATTTTCTTTTGTTTGTTTTTTCCCCATGAAATGTACTAGCCCTCTAAATATTCTCCTGATTATTAAAGAATTGCACCTGGGAATTTGTTGAAAGTTTACAATAGATACCACTACACCACCACGTTATTTATCCAACCAGACGTAGTAAGATACCATTTTACTTGTCACCTCCGATGCTTTGCTTATTCCTTTTATAAGGCATATTGTTCCTCTTTGTAAAAACTACCTTGACGTGCAGTTCTTTAACGTTGAAACTTTTATTAACTAGAAGGCCTTTAAGAGTAAAAAACGCGATTTTCGAATTACTAATTATTCCTTTTAAACGATATTAACACATTGACTAGCTGGAAAGAAACCTTTTGTGATTCAAATGTTCATTGAACGACTTGAAATTTTCTTTGAAATTTTTTATTAGATGGTCTAAATATTTTTCTGCCTCTTTATCGCTTACTACTTTCTCTAGATCAGCTTGGAATGAATCAGAACCAGAACCAATGACCAGAATTTGCTTGTTTCAAACTCGCGACGAAGGACTCTTCCTTTGGCGTAAATTCAGCAAATATTGGTGATAAAAAAATGTGATAATTATAAAAGTAAGGACTAAAACTGCCGTTTGTTTATTTAAAGACTAAGATCATTAGTCACCCATCAACTGTTTAAAAACTACTGAAGACTCATCAACCGTGAAGGTTTATCAACCCATCAACTATTGAAAAACTCTTTTCAAGTGACCAACAAATTGCTTTCAAGATTTATGAACAATTTCACAATTCGTTTATTGAACCTCCCCATTGTGATACTCCAAGATCGGATGAAATTATATGTATAGAGCAGCATATAAATAGTATTCCGGAAACTCTTAAAAGGTTATTGTCCAAAATTCTGGCCACTTGCCTTCTGTTCTAAATTTTCTACTTTAAGTCTATTAAGTGTTTTCGTAAAAGTTCCTAAACAGGATCTTTTAACAAATTTTCTCTGTGGACGTAAAACTGTAAAACTGCTGCATGTCTTATTGTGACGTATGAACACATCACCAAACTTGGTGACACTGCAATTGCTTGCTTTCGATATTTTTAGTAAAGCATTCGACCATGTCTTGGCAATAAGACTGTTAAAAAACTTTTTACTATGGGCATTATCCAATCAGTTATTACATGGATTCATTCCTACTTTGACGATAGACGAGTCATGAATTTTCATTGGTTCTAAAACATTTCCATGCTAGGTATCGAATGTGCATGATGACGTCACTTCTGGTGTCGACTTCCGGTATGTGACGTCACTTCTGGTGTAATGGCTAACTTCCGTTCTCTGATGTCACTTTTAGTTTCATGACCAACATCCAATTGCGACGTCACTTCCAGTCATGACGTCATTTCCTCCCACCACTTTAACCATTAGTGCCATCTATCGGCAATTAACAACATAAACCAGTAAGCGGCGTCAACTACCGGCGATCAAGAATGTAACTTGCTTCGGCAACATCTTTAATGTACAGCCCAAGCAAGAATTGAGAACCCAGCTGCTCGTACGTGACTGCTTGCACATTCAATTAAATTGTGTGGGTGTATTATTTTATTAATTTATTGATCATTATGTTCACATTGCATCCAGATTGTAAGGGTAGAACCTTTTCAAAATGCATGTTTCGTCCTTATTTTTGGTGTGTATAACTAGGTTTTAAATTAGTGTGTTAAGTAAGAAAGCCGAAATCCACTTTGCCAAATCCCCCACAATACCGTACGTCGTTAATTTTAGAAGAAGTTTACGGTGAATTACCGATTCAAAGGCCTTTTTGAAATCACAATAAATAGTATCTGAAACAATTCCAATATCCAGAGCAGAGGTCCAATGGTCGAGCACAGTGAGTAGTTGGTGGGTAGCTAATCTCCGGGGTAGAAAGCCAAATTGGTCTTGGACAATAATAGATAGTTTACCAAGACGATCAAGAATTTTATCGCGAATTATAGACTCCATAATTTTACAGACCACACTGGTCTAGGCAATAGGGCGATAGTTTAACGGGTCCGAGGCAGACCCTTTTTTGAAAACAGGGGTGATAATGGCCGTTCGCCAAATGTCTGGGATGCAGCCTACAGTATATGATAGCTGGAAAAGTTTATTAAGTGGGTAGCTAATTATGTTTACCAGTTGCTTCAAGAGAAAGGCTGATAGACCATCTGGTCCACAGGATTTACTTGGTCTAAGTTTTAATATTGCTTTAATCACCAAGTTCTCCGAGAAGGAAACCTCGGGACAAACACATGGTGCAGGCAGCGAAGCATCCAGTGGTAGGTCTTTTCTACCGTCATCGATAATGCTGGTAGAAGCAAAAATATTGCTTAATAATTTTGCCTTTTCGTAATTTTCCGTCTCATAGGAGTTACCGGACTTAAGTGGCGGAATGGAACGTGATGCAGATGTTTTATGACGGTAAAGTTTAAACAGAGCTGAACTATTTCCTTCTCTGATAGCAGTCAACTCACGAGAACTATGCCATGATTCAGAGCTGTTTGAATATTTCTTGCGGATATTAATATATGCAAGTTTATTATCAGTACTGGGATTAGATTTTAAGAGTTTACATAACTTAAGCTTTTGGGATCGGAGTTTAATAATAAATTTAGGCAGTTTTGTTTGAGCAACAGGTTTAGAAGGGGATTTCTCGCAACACAGTTGCATGTGCCCCCGAAGAATATTTAGAAAACAGTTCCAGGCGAGATTTATTTCGAAATGTGTGTTAAAAATTAGACTGTCCCAATCGATGGGTGAAAGTGAGTTTTTGAGGTGTTGTAAATTTAGCTTTCCAATTTTTCCTTCCTCACAGGAATTGACTGGCAAATTTTTTACCGGATTTGAGAGGTTTAAATTAAAACTAACCAGACAGTGGTCACTATTACCAAAATGAGCCCCCCACCTGCAGTCCAAAAACGAGCCTATCATCGTCACAAAGGACAAGATCCAGAATGCTATCTCCCCTCGTAGGTTCATCAACTAACTGTCGGAGACCCAGTGGTGCAATTTGGTCAAGGAACAGTTTATGGTGACAATTGCTTGTCCAATTAAGGTTCCAGTCCACAGTTCAAAGATTAAAGTCGCCAAGAAGAATACAAGAATGTAATGGATTCACAGAATGAGTAATAAAATCACAGAGCGAAAAAATAGCGGTATCATCATAACTATTTGGCAAGTAGCCTAAAATAAAGGTTATATTCCACCTAGGCAAGACAAACAGCAGACCTTCAGCATCCCTAGCTACATCCATAACAATAACTGGAATATTCTTACGATGCAACAAGAGGAGACCACCACCCCTACTCCCATGGTCGCGCCTGATCACGGAATATTTTTGGGAGTCCACCAACATACCATCAGTAAAGGCAGGGTGGAGCCACGTCTCAACAACAAAGATAAGATCGTAAATATCCAACCCAATCATGGTTCTAAAAGAGCCAATGTTCCGCACCAGACTCCGTGCATTAAAAGAAACACAAGATAATTCCTTCACTTCAAAACAAATGTGTACAGGTGTCAGCCTAGTAGCCATGGGGTTTTTCCCATTACAGTGCACTGTTTTCCGGAGTGGTGTGGATTTTCTCAAGTTCTAGCTGGAGAATCTGCTTTCCTCGAGAGGTGTTCTGTACCATATCCCTAGCTAGCAAAGTGTGATCACGGCAGATGGCTTTGTCAATCGAAATGTATGAGTAATTGTGATCCACGCATATTTGGCGAATCAGTGAATTTGTGTGAATCACTTTTCTGTCCAGTTCCCGATTAGCACCACCCAATCTAGGAAATAGCCTAATAAATGAGATTTTGATGTTCGGATAGGCAACACGGATAGACGTCGCAAAATCACTAAGTTGCAGGGCAATTCGATTAGGGGTTTCCTCAGCAAGATTATTGGTGCCAGCACAGATAATCACAGTTCCCGTAGGATCACATAATTTAAGGAGAAAAGGGAGTTTTTTTTGGAGATCCTCGGTTTTTAATCCTGTGTAAGTCCAGGTTTTGGAGTTTGGGTTACTATTGCCCCACAGATTTCGTACATTCGAATCTCCAAAAATAGTTGTTACACCCTTCCATTCTACCGTTTTTATACTTTGATTTGGAGATGTGGACATAGCAGGATTTAATGTTTGTCCACGAATGCTTGTTTCCAGTTTACTCCCATTACGATTCTTATCCCGATTTTTAACTTCACACAGAAGTGAGACATTTGTTAACACTTCTCTTGATCCTGTTGTATCGGTTTTTTCGTGGCTTTCAGGAGGGTTCAAAATTGGTGCACTCCGGACTTGGTTTTTTTTTTGCCCCTGCGCACAGTAATATTTTCATGTGGATTCCTTTGGTTTAGTAAAACGGGCACTACTTGATGGTCAGCTATATGACAGGCCTCCTGGTCTAGGTGTGCCGAGATAAGTTGTATGTCACCACCGTTGGATTTTTTTAGTTTTACCAAGAGCTGTAAGTTACCCTTATTCAGTGGTTTTGAAGATGGTGTTTGGTCCACCCTTTCATGATTTTGGTTGTCCGATGGGTCTTCCAGCCTAGTCATACACCTTTTTCTAACTCCCTGAGTTTCACGTCCATACTTGAGCAGATAGTGTCAGCATAATCATCCAGTATTTTTTTTGGATCGCAAAAAAACTCTTTGTCCAGTTTTCAAATAAATTTTTATAGTCGCAGAACCTAGATTCAAGACACTGGTGATTAAAGCAGGAATAGCGGCCAGCTTGGCGTTTATCTCTCCAAGGTCCAGATCTTTTTCGAGGCTGGACATCTCCAAGCGGTTTAGAAGTTTTGTAGAGAGGTCATGTAGGCCAGGCATGTTTTCAGATACAGCGTGGTTGTCATCATTTGCTCCTGCATCAAGGGTGTTAGGCAGGGGGTCCACCCGGGGTGTACTGTGCTCAAGTCTCAACCTCCCCAGTGGTGACTGAACAGAGTAAAAATACATCGTACGGCGGCGTTCATTCTGCCTTGGGCGATGAGAAGTCACAGTGTGGGTGATTGGTTTAAGAAATTTTTCCATCACAAAAAAAAATTTGGCCCCAAAAAAAATTTTGAGTGATGCAAAATCAAGAAAGAAATCCTTAGGGAAAAAATAACCAGGAAATAACCATTGATAACGGGGAGAAAAAAAAAGAAGAAAAAAAAACTTCTTCTACTCTTCCTCCAGCAGCGGGATGCGAACACGCACGAACACTCAGTCAACACAAGGAAAAATGGTGGCTCCCATCAAGAAGCGAAATCGGACTGACACGTCAGGGAAAAACACTCACAGCCGCCACACAATCCTTCACAGCGGCACAAGAGCACACGCGAACGATGCACTGAAGGTTCAACAGGATCTGATGGCAGAAAGAAAAGCACGATGACACTGTTTAACCACCGAAAACAGGAAAAACGGGAGCCCCAAAACGCACACGAGCAAACGCTCGACTCTCGACTCTTATAACTATATAACGTCTCTTATAACTATATCTAATCGTATTAGTGGGCTTAGCCCAGCTCCACAGGTAATTCAGGGTTCGTGTGAGTCCTTGAAAACCTGGAAATATCCTGGAAAGTAATAATGAAGATCCCTGCCTGGAAAAGTTTTAAAAAGTCTCTTAAAAATTATAGATGTATCATCAGTAGATTGATGAAAGGAATGTAGACGACGTGACTGAAGTACACTGAAAACAATTCGCCAATAGCGTAGTCGAGTGTGCAGCCTTCCATTATTCTGTCTTTGTTGGGCATGAAAAGTTTAGGGCATGAAATTTGGTCTATGGCTTAATTGTTTTTACATGTATAATGGTCGGATACAGCAGTAAGGTTTCACGTGGAATAAACAGTACAGCAAAACTGCAGTATCTGAAACCTTACAGGAAAGTTTATTTCTGTCCCTTTACAGTTTTGACTTAGGATCAGTTAAACGTTTTACCTTAAGCATTAAACGAATTATTTTTTTGTTTTCTAGTTTCTTAATTTGGCGTTGAATGCAGTTTAGATTAGCTTGTTTTAATG
>JAHWFP010248441.1:36417-56712 GCA_023313725.1 Lithobius niger
ATAGGACCTTGGAATTCTCTTCCAGAAGCTTTTGTCAATTCGCCCTCAGTTAGTGAATTTAAGCGTCGCTTGGATGAACATCCACTTGATAAGTTTTTAAAAAGAAATTACCAAACTTAAACTCTGCAGGATCGGTGTCAGTGGTCCCAGCCCTTCCGTTCTCCTGACCATTATAGGTCAAATTCTTATTTATTTATTTATTTATTTATTATATATGGGATTTAGAATTTAACCCTGGAATGAGGAAAACGATTCTTAAGGTGGGTAAAAGTTACAGCTACTTCAGCCAAAGATTCCTCGGAAGTTTTGATTCTATGAACACTGATAGGACGTCTTCAATGCGCGTTCGATTGTATCGTTCGGCTGTCCCATTCATCTCCGCTGAGTAGGCATTTGTACGCTCATATTTGATTCCTAACTTATTAAGGTAACCTTCACACTCTTTCGAACATAATTCCTTTCCTAAATCAGTTCTAATACATGCTATTTTATAATCACTCAATTATCGCTCAATGTTCAACCTGAATTGGGTAAACGTTTTGAAAACATCACTCTTTTTAGCAATGGGGAAAATCCAAGAATACCTGCTGTAGTCATCAATTATTGACAGAAAAAATTTAGCTCCACCTAGTGACTGTTTTCTAGCAGGACTCCATACATCCAGGTGTAGCAACCGTTGCGGTTTGGTTGCTTGTACATGGTCAACACCTTTAAATGATGCTCGGGTTGATTTTGCGATTTCACACACATCACATTTTTTCAAAGGTTTCTCTCCTGTCACATTAATACCACATACATTGTCTGATTTGCTCAGACTGATTAGGCCCTTTACATGCTGATGTGCCATTTAGAATGTCATGTTTTTATGTCGTCTTTTGGTTTGGCAGTTGCTACATTTGCATCTAGGTTAGGCCTAGAATATGAACCAATGTTGACAATATCAGCTACCTTGCACAACCTATCAGCACACTTAGCTGCAAAAAGAGTGTCATTATGATTGTTTATGACCTTCATGGTATCCATAAAAATGTGTACCTTGTACCCAGCAGCATCATTTTTTGAAACACTTATTAGGTTTTTAGCAAGATTTGGAGCATAATGCACATTTTTAAAGTTACATCTTTCACATGACTATTAACCTTGGCATACAATTTGATATCACCAATACCCTCAATTTTTGACGAGCCTTCGCCTAAAGATACCTTGGTGTTTGCTACCAGCTTTAAATTAGTAAACCAGCTAGGTTGACTTGAAAAATGGTCAGTCGCACCAGAATCCACATACCAGCTGTCACCAACATTACATACACTCAGTAAACTTTCTGGTGTGTCGTGTTTTACAGCAAGCAATGTACCACCTGCTTTACCATGATAAGTATGACATTTTGCAGCTGTCTACGAAACGTACCGCCTCTTAAGTCTACCTTACCTTGAGTGTTCTTTAGTAATGGGCAGTCTCTTTTGAAGTGTGAAAACTCACCACAGGAAAAGCACTTGGGAGGATCCTTTCCTCTGTTTACATTTCCTTTACGGGAATTAGATGTAGGCCTATTTCCATGTCTAGGCCCACAATGCGTATGGAACGCTGTTGCACCATTTCCTACACTTTCAGGCACTGACTCCTGTTGTTTGGTCTTCTGTCTTGTAAACTCAGATAACAGATGTTCTAGATGTAGGCCTATTTCCATGTCTAGGCCCACAATGCGTATGGAACGCTGTTGCACCATTTCCAACACTTTCAGGCAATGACTCCTGTTGTTTGGTCTTCTGTCTTGTAAACTCAGATAACAGATGTTCCCTCACGAGCTTTGGAGTGAACTTGGAGTCTTCCCAGTGATAGATTTGTTGCACTACATGGTCGCACTCGGACGGTAAGAGGTCTAGATATTGGTAGGCCACTTCTTCATTACCAATTGTTACGTCAATATCGTTGAGGTCTTGTGTTGTTTTGTCGACTGGGGACAAAAATACTGCTATTTCTTCTCCAGGCTTTAATGACAAATGCACAAATTCGCGTTGCAATTTTGCCTTTCTTGCTCTGGAAGTAGGCTGGAATACCCCCTTTAACGTTGTTCATGCTTCAGCTGCAGTGGTCGCATTAGTATGATGCTTTTTAATTCTCGGTCCATGAGTAAGCATATCATGGGATGTGCTTTTTCGGCCCTCATTTTTAGGAGTTTCATGTCCTTTTCTAAGACTGTCGATGCTGTTATTACTGGGGCTATTTCTGTTCCATCTACGAATCCCCATAATCCTTTCTCTAACAAGGCAAAACGCATGGCTGTTTTCCAGCTTTCGTAGTTGTTGGGGGTTAATTTTTCAATAATAAAATGTCCGCCCAAATTGTTAATGATGGACGCCATATTGTTTGACTATTTGTCCTGAATATTCACTAATATTCCCTATATGAACACACATGCAGCACACAATTTTATAACGAAGTTATTCCCTCGGTAAACACAGTTCTGTACACAGTAATTTGCAGAATTCGTTATTGCGAGTTCCCGAGGAAATACGACCTTGTCACAATTTTTATGAGAGTTTCGTCTAAATTTCACACTATACACTGCAATATTCATCATATTTAGTTCGTTACCTGCTTCTGTCTACACAACCTTGGAATGAGCCTCTCGTGCACACGAACGCATTACCATAACACCGCTTTGTTATAGCGAGGTTCACGCTCGAAATTTCTAGACTCTACCATTTCATTTCCACTTTCCCTTGCAATAACCACGCTCTACCATTGTTAGGGTTTTCCCCCCTTTTCTGAGAATAAAGGACATGTGGAGAATAAATAAGGCAGGTTTAAGAGGTTCAAACACTTACTATATTGTCCAGAAAACAAACATAAGAATTGGTACAGTACACTAGCAGCCACCTGCTGCATGTGGCCACCTTGGTCATCTCTACAAAATCCCAAAAGTCCCAGAATAGTGCGAGGCCAGCAGAGATACCTAAACCATGCTGGCTAGCATGGGGGTGTTCAAGATTCCAGCGCCAGGTCCAATTTACAACAAACTCGGTGTAATCTTTAAACCAATTGGTGTTAAATAAAGAAAAAAATTACAAGGTAAAGGGTAAACGACGCAAACAGGCTGCATTTAAGACTGACCTTGTGAGGTTACAATATACACTAATCAGAGAAAGAAAGAAAAGACAACTGCCCCGACTGGGATTCGAACCCAGGACCCCCTGCTGACTAGGCCGGGCGCTCTAACCACTGCACTACTGGGGCGGATATTGGCTACAGGCTACAGCCGATTTAAGTAGATTTTCAGTCTTTCTCAATGGTGGCATAGAGGTCACAAACATACAAAAGTAGGGTAAGAAACATTGCTTTTTGGCCTCCACACTAGAAATAATGTGAGTAATAAATAAAGAACAAATCACAAGGTAAAGGCTAAACGAAGCCAACAGTCTACATTAAAGATGTCTTGTGAGGATTCAAGTGAAAAAGAAAAGAGAAAAGATAAAGGGGGAAGAAAATACAACTGCCCCAATTGGGACTCGAACCCAGGACTGCCGTTTACTAGACTGGTTGCTGTAACCAATGCTCTACCCAATGAAGAAAAATACTTCATTCTTCTTTGTAACTCTTAATAATGACCCAGAATTTGTCTTAAATGTCGAGGTATTGTAAATATTTTTTTGTTTAACTTCTTGGCTACAATATACTCAGACTACTGGCCGTGTTAGTATGGCTCAGAGGTAGGACCTCGGCCGTTGGTTTCAGAGGTCGTGGGTTCGATTCCCTGCTCAGGCAGTCTGACATATAAGTCCAAAAGGCAACGTAAATAGGTTCCATCTGTATTTATATATGTCTAACAGTATTTAATAAATAAGTGTTCAACGAATTAAAATTATTTTATAGTTCAATTCACAGTTAAATTTGGAATGTCATAGTACGATTTATACACATTTGGTCTGCTTCGTGTGTTGGTATTGTTTGTAAATGTCGTCTGCTGTATTGTGGTATTTCTGCTTTGGGGCAAGGTGATGTTTGTTGGATCTTTGTAATTACAAATCTTGAGTTACTTGGGCATCCAATATAATGAGTGGAATCATTTGTACAATTACCCCTTAGAACACCACAATAAACAAGGTTCAAGTAGATTTACAATGGTATTACCACAATAAACGAGGTACGAGTGGCTTTGCAAGGTTATATAATAATAAACAAGGTTCGGGTAGATTTGTAGTGGTAATATCACAATAAATTAGGTTCGAGAGGATTTTCAATGGTAATACCAAAACAGGCTAAGTTCGAGTGGATTTGCACTGGTAAATATCAAAACAAAATGGGTTCTATTAAATTTACAATGGAAATACAAAGTTCCGTAATTCCGGGACAACTGCCTGGATAATCTCCCCTTCAGGACTTCAAGAGTCGATGAAATTCATTCTGAAGACTCAGCAATGACTGATTTCTTTCATAATTACGACTTGTAGAGTTCATGGCCTTTCTCAAGTCACCCTTCCCGAGACGGACTGAAGGGTGAAAGGTGTTGCGAATTTTGCTAGCTAAGTAATGTTGGCTGGGGCCTATGGCCAAATAGGTCTTTATCTGTTAAATCTGTCATGGTTTGAATTATCTATGTATTGTAATTTCCTTTCCGGTTCCTCCCACTGGAACCTTCTAGAAGTTTCGATTGCCCGAAATACCCTTGTTATTTCGTATTTGTCAGGGGCAACCAAAACGTATTTAAGCAAGGAAGACAGCATGCAAACTCAGAAAGCCTTCGGGCCAGCCACCCAGCTGGTCCTCCTCGACCCCTGCTAGGTCCTTGGTTAGGGGGATTTTTGGGCTGCCTAAGCCTTTAGTAGGCCTGATTTCTGCTTTCTTTAGTTAGGGTTATACGCCAGTTAAGCCTTCCCAAACCTAACTTAAGCCTTTTCCCTAAACCTAATTCAGCCCTGAAGTCTAAAGTCAGTCTAATGTTCGCTCTCCCAATTATCTAGCTTTTTCGTCATGGTGCCGAAACGCAGTTAGGAATGCTGCTTGGGTTCCCTTCTGATGCTACTTTTTCGGTAAGTTAAATTAGGGATCCTTAATTAAAGTCAGTTATAGCAACAAAAAAAAAATAAGTTAGCAATGTCAGTAGATGTCAGAATTTAGAATTTTTTTGCTAAGCAGTAGAAATGGTTAGGGTCCCTTAATTTGATCTGATACGCTGAAAAAAAAAACTAATTAAAACCTTTCCAATTTCCAAAGGGTGTTACGTCAGAAAGGGGAATGCTTTTGGGTTCCTTTAATTCTTGTTGCACATGGGATGATAAAGGGTTAGGTTCCTATAATAGATTTTTTCGGACTTGAGGTGAAACGTGGGTAAGCCGTGCAATGGCTAAGCCCGGGCCTTAAGTCCTATTGTTTTATTAGGCCTATATCACAAGTTAAGCCTAACGTCGTCTGATCCTCTTCAAATTTAATAGGGGAGTGTATTTCGACGTTTGGGAATTCGTTTTTCGGGGTTCTTGACGTTAAGTCTATTTTTAGGCCTATTTGGTTTTAGGCCTATTTTTTAGTCTTCTTGAGCGTTTTGGGGCCTATTGAGTCAAAACAATACTTTTTGTCTCAAGAGTTTCTTAATTCAAAGTCCAGTTTAGCTATAAAAGTTAATTGTTGTCACTTTACTAAAAAGGAGTATCAGGTCTACGTTCGTAAGGCAATTTCTGTTTTAAGTATTTACTTAACTTTAATGTTTGCTCGTTAGAAGCAATTTTTTCTTCGACAACGGTTTTTTTCCCCAAAGGATTTTTTTTCCCAGAATCAACTTAATTCTTTCGGGTATTTACGTAATCCAAAAATCTGTTTTTTTTTCCGGCCTGTTCGAAAAATCAACTTAATGATGCAACTAATCAAACCATTTCACTCGTTTTCTAAGTAGTAAGTTTTAGTTCGAAACTTAGCTTAGGGTTTTTGATCTTTTGAATTTTGTCTGTGGTTTTGGGAAGACCTTTAGCAAATGTCTGTTTCCACTCGTTAATGTCTGTTTCCAAAGAGCTAATGCAGTGCCTTTTAATTGAAGCTATAGATGTCTGTTTCCAAAGTCGGTTTTAGGCCTGCTTTCAAAGTCTGCTAATGTCTGTTTTTAAAGTCTGATATATATCCGTTTTCAGTTTTTCACTTTCATCGGCTACAAACGTAGTTGTAGTTGGCCAATTTTCACTGCGGTGGGATTGGGAATGCTTTTTTCTAAGTCGCCTCAGGGTGCATCTTTCTTTTAAGCCGCCTTAGGGCGCAAATAGTTTTTCGTCTGTGGACGCCTCTTTCATGACCTTGTCCCGCCTGTTCAAAGGTCGCATATGCCCTTTCTTACGTTAGAAAAGGCAGTCATTTTTTTTCCTTCTTTCATTTTCATGTGTCAAGAAACTAACTGTTGTTTTAGTTTACAGACATGATTTTCAATAAAACTTTCATGGTTAAGAGTGTGTACTTTTGTAACAAGATTCGCAAGATGGCTTTCATCTTCGTGTGGGTGGTAGAGTATGTTCCGAATCTTGATAGCTAGCCAATGTTTGCTGGGGCCTATGGCCAAATAAGTCTTAATCTGTTAAATCTGTCATGGTTTGAATTATCTATGTATTGTAATTTCCTTTCCGGTTCCTGCCTCTAGAACCTTCAAGAAGTTTCGATTACCCGAAATACCCTTGTTATTTCGTAGTTGTCAGGGGCAACCAAAACGTATTTAAGCAAGGGAGCCAGCATACAAACTCAGAAAGCCTTCGGGCCAGCCACCCGGCTGGTCCTCCTCCACCCCTGCTAGGTCCTTGGTTAGGGGGATTTTGGGCTTCCTAAGCCTTTAGTAGGCCTGATTTCTGCCTCCTTTAATTAGGATTTATACGCCAGTTAAGTCTTCCCAAAGCTAACTTAAGCCTTTTTCCTAAACCTAATTCAACCCTGAAGTTTAAAGGCAGTCTAATGTTCACTCTCCCAATTATCTAGCTTTTTCGACACCCTTCCCGAGACGGACTTTAGGGTGAAAGGCCAAGAAAAATCCCCTTATTCCAAAAGTTGCTGCGCCTCTTACACCTTATGGCAAGTTCGGCAGACCGACGAATGAAAAGAATGAGGTGTAAGGCAAAAAGTGTATGAGTGGTAACAGCATTGCCCAGTTGTGTATATGGGTTCAGTACTGACCGCCTCCTCACTGGGAATTTCGCCTGGGGGAAATATTAAATGTTAAAGCAAAATGAATACGTCAAAACACAACACATAAACAACACATCCCAGCAACACATCAGCAAGATAATGACTACTTATTGCCGACAAGAAGATGGCGTGGGATTAGTCGTACCTATAAGGCACTCCTCAATATAGACCTGGGGTGATGAGCATGGTTGTGTGGGAAATTATCAGTAGTACAACCAATGTAATTTTATTACCGTCCTCATTTGGCAGTACAAAACTGAAAGTTCTTCCTATCAGTTTTAAATTTTGTGTGGGTAAATCATGGTCCGAAAATCCGAGAATATGATTGAATTTCAATTAATCATTTGAACATTTTGAAGCGTTAGAGTGAAAACTCAATCTTGGAGCCATCAACCAAACATGCGTACTTCCTTGTAGTATTGCAGATACTTCTGACTGTACTGAGATGTTCCATTTGGAGGCTTTGATTCATGTTGGTATTTTTTATTTAACATACCTGCAGTAGAAATTGTGCAAATTCATGACATCATTAATGCATTTAATGCGCTGGGCTTCAGTGTCCACCTTATTTCCACAATTAAAAGTTTTCTTTTTTTTGTAGAAAAACTGCCAAAAGAAAAAGTTTGTCTTATAAAACACAAAATGAGACACTAGTTTTAAACAAACCTATAGAAATCACACGGTAGATGAAATTAACCAAACAACGAAAATCATATACTGTAGGACTTTCCACCCTATTATCATAGCCTAATTACAAGATACAGACGTGCGTTTCTCCGTGAGTAGGAAGGAGTTTTACTCGGTACTTTTTTCAGACATGTAGGTTGGTCTTTGTAATTGACGCAAATATTATTTACAATCCTTTCAGTTAGGAGCCAATATTCTATTGTGAACGCTTTGGTCGAATTTGTAATCTCCACAAGTGATGAAAACCATGCAAAAGTATAGCATCGGACTCAAAGCAAACGACGCCATGATTTGATCCAGGCTACATTATATACACAGTTTCCCTTTTTCCTTGCCAACAATAAATATCTGGGTGGAATTAGTGCCTCTTTTCGACAATTTATGCCAGAGGATGTAGTCAGAATTGAAACCAATGGAACATTATCATTGAAACATCTCCACCACTCAGTCAGTTGCCAAAGCTTAGGTTATTGAAACACCATTCATACTGAAACTAATTAGCATCGCGAAGGCAAAATGAACAAGAAGAGAGTCTGATAAAATAAGCACTATTCTTCAAGTCAGGAAGTTCAATTAACTTTAATTAGATCAGAACTAGTAAATCATGTTTTTTTTTTAAATCCATCATTCAGTTAAAAAAAAATCAGGTTGCAGTTATGAGTGGACTCATCAGATAATAGACATTATGCCTACAGTTGCATTAGTTCGTATTATAATTTAATTTTACCTAACTGGCGCAATCTATGGAGTGTACATACCGCCAGATAATAACATAATTATGTCTTTGACAAAACACAACCCTTACAAAAAAATATTGCAGTTGTGAACTAAAAAAACTGCAGTTCTAAAGTGCAATTTTATGGAATACAAACTGCAGTTGTAATTACTATAGTTTATTAACGAAACTGCAGTTTTCAAAAAGCTGCAGTTTTCCAAACACTGCAGTTTGTCGGAAACTGCAATTTGTTGCAAAAACTGCAACTCTACGTAATAAACTCCACTATATGAAACTGCAGTTGTGCATAAGAACTGTACTTTATGAAACTGCAGTAAATAAAAAAAAAGATATTTACTGAACGACAGGTATTATCTTTAGGAACTTATCTTTATTCAGCAATTCATATTAGTTTATGTTACTGACTTATATAATTATACTGTTACTGCCTATTTCACTAGTCTTAATGATCCTAGCTACTCATTATGATTCACTTACATGTAAGATTGACGTGTATGAATCAACCTTATATACCTACTCACCTTTTACAGCTAATAAGTATGGTTGTAGGATTTGTGTTTTAATTATTATTGCTAAAATAAAGCAGTGCAGATCTTCATTTTAAACAATCAATTAGCTTCTTTTATTTTAAACTTTGCGAACTCCATTACATTTAATTAAAACTTCATCACAATTTAGGAAGTATTTAAAACTTTAAATTAACAGCATTTCCAACTGCTAGTAAACTTCAGTTTTATGCAGGAACTGCAGTTTTATGTAGGAACTGCTGTTCCAATCCACAGACAACAGAATTTTAAAATTACTTTAAATACTTTTAAACGTAATAATTAAATCGGTTACAAAAATTGTAATTATTATCATTAAAAGGTATTTAACAGTAATCTTAAAATTCAGTAGTCTGCAGTTTGGAACTAAACTTTCTGTGTAAAACTACAGTTTACTAGCAGTTGAACGTTTTAAGCTGCATCTGGTCTAATCTGGTGGTAGCTAAATCGAAATGATTAATAAATCCTGTGATCTGAGATAGGATTATTATAAGCTACACAGCCAGTTACCTATCTTAACATAAACAATCAATTAATTGTATCAGTTAATTATTAGCATTAAAAACTATTTATAAGTATCTTTAAAATTCAGTTGCCTGTGGTTTGGAATTGCAGTTGCTATGCAAAACTGGAGTTCACTAGCGCTTGGAAAAGCTATTCGTTTATTAAAACTGTCATTTAAAAGTGAAATCGGCCCTTGTAGATTGCAAAGGTACGTCTGCTTTTTATTTATTTGAAAAAAATTGATGTTAAACTGTAGTTTTTAACTGGCATTTAGTGGGTTTGAATACACTTCCAACTTTATTTTCGTGGGCGCTATTCTTGCAGGAACAGCACTCATTGTTGGATGTTAACAAACAAAATTTGTGCCAGAAGCTTATAATCGCTAACAACTAGACGTCTTGGGTAGACCATTGTTGTATTCACGATGCTAAAATGTAGTCATAGGGCAGTTGGCTTCGAGCCTTATTGCTCCGAAATAAACCGTTAAACCGTTAAAATGCATAGGCAATCAAGACACTGTCGCCCGCCAAGATAAACAATACATCCAGATAAATGTATTATATATATGAGCATGGCGACCATTAGATACGTTGTGTCTTTACAGCTAACGTTGTTCGACTGTTTTCAACCATTTGAGGATAAGTAACAATGCGACAGAAAAGGATGAAACTTGTTTAATCGGGAGACTTTGGTCACCTGACAACATAAAAGTCACTGTTAGTGACAAAACTTAACGTTTTCTTGTTGAAAAAAACGATGTGAATAACGTTGATATTAGCCTAATTACTGGCTACAACTGGTAACGCTCTTTTTGCATCACGAAAATAAATTCTTCCATGTGGTGAATAAAGCTGGTTCTTAGCTCATTATACAGGTGGGTTACGTTAGGTTAGGTTATATCTCTCTGTACATGTGCCTTTTTCATATGAACCTTTCTAATTAATCAAGTGGTTCAAGGGTTAGGGAGCTCCAAACGACCAAATTGATTGTTTTACATTATTTAAACATTGCTATTATGCAAAAATGCCAAACTGAACATTAAATAAATCTGTGCGTTTGCAAGGAGATACGTTCATGCCAATAAGAAATACTAATTATTGAAAAAAGGTGACTGCTGTCCTTAAAATTTGAAAAAAGCAACAAACAAAAAACAAAGAAAAGAAGAAATGGACGAGAAAACTAGATGGTTTCCATCTCATATTTGCTAAGAAAGAAAATACATTTTATCAATTTGAGCCAAAAATATCTGATAACTACCCCAAAACGAAACTTGTTAAGAATTCCCGCCAAGCCTTTTGGCCATGTGAAGTTGTGATATCAAACGCCAAGCTCTTTCACCAAGCTCATCCCACCATCTAAGACTTCAAACGTTAAATGAAATAAATTAAAATTTCACCGTAAGCAATTTTCTGATATTTCATTTAACCTTCGAACTATTACTCGGTGAGATTAGCTTGGCGCTTGATATCACGACTTCACACGGCTGAAAAGCTTGGCGGGAATTCTTAACAAGTTTTGTTTTGGGGTAGATATCAGATCTTTTTGGTCCAAATTGATGAAATTCATTTTTTTCTTAGTAATTATGAGATGGAAACAATCTAGTATTCTGGTTCATTTTTTTTTTGGCTTTCGTTAAATTTTGAGAACAGCAGTCACCTTTTTTAAAATAATTAGGATTTCTTATTAGCACTGAAGTGTCTCCTTGCAAACGCACAGACACACCGACACAGACACACAGACACAATTTAAAACTTCGTCCTATTTTAAATTAATTCGTTTGAAAATTTCAATGTAGTTCTGTTGCAAGAAAACCACCAGAAAGCCATTTACCCTGATTTCTTTAGAATACTCTACCTCATAGGAGTATGGTCTTGCTCCTGGCACCCACTCCCCAACTACAGGAGGCCATTGTATCGAAGAAAATCTTTTGAAATGTGTAACGAATTCGTAATGAAAACTGCATTACAGCAGGAAAAGGTTTCAAATTCATGCTGATTTCTTTAGATAGGCTAGCTTACAGTGCTCAACCGCGGTCCCCCCCCCCCCCCCACTACAAGAGGCGCTTGTTTTCAAATAGTTTTTTTTTTATTTAAAATAATTTCATACGAAAATTGCATATCCACTTGAGAGTTGTGAGAAAACGTTTCAAATTCAAGCAGGTTTCTTAACAATACTCTAGCTTTGGCACTTTCTCAGCCCCCTCCCGTGCCGTCCTTCCCCTGTCCCCACGAGGTTGCCCGTGGAGGAATTATCATATTCTTTGATCCTCCACCCCCCCCCCCACAATGAAAACACACACACACACACACACACACTCGGAATAGGCCAACTTAAAAATGATATGGTAAAACCAATTACTGAAATTTTAAAGATGGATAGCCAAAGGCTTAACAAGAGTTACATAAATACAGATGCAAACACCTATTTATGCTGCCTTTTGGACTTACATGTCACTCTGCCTAAGCGGGGATTCGAACCCACGACGTAAGATACTAAAGGCCAAGGACCTTTGGACCTCTGAGCCAAACTGACACGGCCTTCAAGTACAAGTGACACGGCTTGAACTTGCCAAGTTTTAATTTATATTTTTTTAAAAATTTGATGTTCTTTAAATGTGGATATTTGGCTGGATTATCTCGCATTTATTACAGTTAGAATTACAGCCAAAGGCCATACAGTAGTATACGTTCCGAAATGACAAACACAGATTGACAGACTAACGGACACACAAAATGTAATTTGAGTCAAGCATTCGGCTTTGATCGCTCACCCAATTAATTGTTTTTAATTCTCGTATATGCTGTAGCCTAATTATTATTTTGATTATTTCGTGCTGCAAGAGAGTTAGTAAGACAGTCAGGATAGCATTCCAAATTACCTTCCAAACATCCATAGTAGGAGTCAGATACCGTCCACATGCGGCTCTTCCCTCCCCCTCCAGTATCCCTTGTGACAATTTATACGATGTTGGGGGCATACATGTGTATTTTTTTCGAAAGATTATTATACAATTAACACCAATTATTCACGTATGTAGTGTAGGCTATTCAACATTCACCTATTTTAACCGTCTCAATCATTTGCTTTCTGAAGTCATCCATTTGTGTTCTGATTTTACTGAGGCTGCAGTGTTTTTTTTTTGCGGAGTGTATCATAGCCTATAACGGACACCAACTTTCAAAATGTTGGTTGGTTGCACCTTTGTAATCTGGGTAGAATCCAAACCGAAAGGTCGGATTGGAGTGAAATTTGGTACTAAGCTTGAAACCCCCAATACTATTGCAGATCTAGAATTTGACGTAAATCGACCAATTATTAAGGAATAATTGACAGCTTTTGGAATTTATTTCTAACACTCGCCATTGTAAATCTGTAATCCTGGAATCCAAAATAGTATTGTTAAGCAATAAAATCATGTAAATAGAGCTAAAATCATGAAATTTGGGAGACAAGTTATTTTACACAGTACAAATAGAATCAGCCATGCAACTATCACGAAATAACCCTAAGGGCCCCAGCCCCATCCTCCCCCCCCCCCGAGGCTTGATTAACAAATTCTTGCAAATTCAGCTACACGCTTATTACAATCTTGACTAACAAATTCTTGCAAATCGAGCTGAAAGCATTAAATTTCGTACACAAGTCATTCTTAGCAGTACAAATCGAACCATGCAACCTTCTACACGCTTTAATTTCAATCCGCTCCGCCTGTAATAGACCCATAGCCTGTTTCCTACTTATCTCGCCTTAAGCATACTACTTAGCATGCTTATCGTGCTCTATTCGTAGCATAGGTGTGTAAACAAGGCATGCCAACTAAGCACACTTGTCAGTTTTGTTGTCTGATTTTTGCAGCTTACTATATCCTATTATTTACAATAACTTTCAATAGTATTGTTAAGCAATAAAATCATGCAAATAGAGCTATTTGATCATTTGATTATTCCAAATTAGGTTCACGATTACGGTTTCAAGTGGACCTAATTTTTTTTGTCGAAATTCGAAATTTTAATGAAATCGTGTAAGGATGAAAAGCACGGTTGCAATGGCAGACTTAGATTTATTTACCTATTTCTTTTTATTTTTATTTTACTGTGTTTATTAATTTAATTCAGTGTGTGAGAAGAAAGGTAACTTTTAGATCCATAATTTTGTCATTAGATGGCGCTGCTGTATGCTGCTGACCAAATCCTTTGTGTTTCGATGCTCAATCACCTCCGATATTAATACAGTAGACATTATCTACGAAGGCTGCATTCCATACCTTTAACCAAGTATTTGGGACACGCGAAGATTTTTCTTTCTTTGATTATTTTGCTTGGATTTTGGGGGGTCGTGGGAATCCCCCCCCCCCACCCACCCCTGTGGATCCACACCTATCTCCAAGTCTCTCAAGTAGGTTTCTTGACTTATTTTTTCTCTTTCCATTGTATACAAGCCTACACAAGCCTTTAATAACCTGCTAGTAAAGTATATAAGAAAACACAACCCATAAGCTAAGAAGACCAGTAAACAAGTGGGCTATTTTCCAAGCTACCTTACCATTTATTTCCATACGAACAAGGTTCTCAAAGGGTCAAAGGGTTTTAGCATACCTTACACAAGCTAATAAGCTTCTGGCGTATCTTAAACAATGAGAAAACGAAACAATGCACGACTCCCGTTAATCGAGAACTTAAGTCTGGCCTAACTATAGAAGTTGTTGCATAAAACTCGCATCCAACGAAAATAAAGTTGGAAGTGTTGACGTCTGTACAATACTGTGCAAAAAAAAACGACCGTTTTCGTTATACGGAGGGCTTCAACAATGCTCTCAGAAATGATTGTTAAAACGTCCTGATGGTCGGCAGGATGGCAACAAAGGAACGATGAGATTTTGTCTAAACAATAAGTAGTGCAAGTCATTGTTGGTTCTATTACAGTGCTTATTGTATGAAATTCGCAGAAAGAGATAGCAGCATTACTTAGAAAACAAAATTGAGTAGATGCAATATTAATTACAAACCATTACGAATTATAGCTATTATTAATATTTCTTAATATTGCCCTTGTATAACAAAATATTGCAATATGTTGATAATTGAAATTTAATTAATGCTTCTAGCTATTAATACGCTACACGAAAAAATACAATGGAGCCAACACTAGTTTATCACAAATATTTGCAGCTAGTTTTATTAGTTTCATTATTTTCGTTTCGATGGTCATGTTGGGTGGTCAGTGGCAGAGCTCAAAATAGTTGTTCAAGAGGCTGATCTGGTCGATGACTAGAAAGGGGACTCGCAAAGTTTCTGGTTGTGCCAACTTGAGCAGTGTGACAGGCTCCTTCAGCAGCTATGGGATGTATTGTGGACATCACCTTTGACACCTGCTATGTTCGAAGGTTTCCCGGGTGGAATCCCAGGGGTTGCCACTCCACTATACTTTCTTCCTCTTACAAGGTTTAGAATTAAACCGTTTCTTCTTTACAAGCAGTTTGTTTCAGCTGACATAGGAATCGAAGAAATTTAAAAGATAAAAATAAAAAGTAAATTTGTTGGAAATAAAGAATAAATCACCAAGTAAAGGGTAAACGAAGGAAATATTCTGCATTAAAGACTTGTCTTCGTGAGAACACAAGATACATTAATCAGAGAAAGAAAGAAAGAAAGAAAGAAAGAAAGAAAGAAAGAAAGAAAGAAAGAAAGATAGATATATAGATAGATAAATAGATAGATAGAAAGACAACTGCCCTGACTAACTCAAACCAAGGAATTCCCGGCTCTAGCCCTGTTCAGTGTTTCAACAGGTTTGCTTATTATTTATTTATTGTTTATTATTTATTGTTTTTTTTATTGTTCTCTAGCGGCTAGGCATAGATTTTGCCCTATGCATGGCATTATCTCGGCCCTCTGCTATGATCGGGCTATCATTTTCCCAAAGCCTACTTAATCCATAGTTCCATTTAATTGTAAAGTGTTCGGATTTTCCTGTTGTCAGAGGTCTATCGAAAACAAAATATTTGGGGGTGTGTGCCTTATGACTTTTGTTTTTGTTAGTTTCGTAGCTTCAAAACTAACTTATTGTCCTCACTTGTTTCTGTTTTGCAGCCAAATGTAATACAACAGGCACTTTATTAGAAATATAATTTAATCAGCTACCATTAAATTATACCAAAGTTAAGATTTTCTTTAGGCTGTTCAAGAAACTATTTACAATTACATTTTCATGTGGCGCTCACAAACAATACTTTCACTAAAGCAAAACCACAAAATAACGAAAAGGGGTGAAATCATACGAAAACCCTATACACGTAAAGAGACCCATCAAATTTTCGCAACATAATGTAGTGATACCGGACTGCAAAAAAAAACATGATATCGTACAAAAACCGAATAACGGCCGAAAAAAATCAAGTTTTTGCCACATAAAGTAGTGATATCAGAGCCAAAATGGCTGTCACCAGATTTTTCGTCCCAACACTGATCACTCAATAGTCTCAACACTCAAAACTCATCATGTCGGTGATAGAGTGAACACGGTCGGACCAGAAACTTGCTGACAGCTATTTTGGGTCTGATATCACTACTTTATGCAGCAAAAACTTGGTGGGACCCGTTGCATATGGAGTTTTGTGTGATTATTATTTCGTCTATTAGTGTGTTGGCACATTACCACCTTGATACACGAGTCATCAAATAAATTATTATTTTCACCAATAATGGTAAAAGAAAAATAGTAAATAAACCATTAGCATAACTTTAGAAATTTGTTTTAGAAGTGAAAATACGGGGATGAGGTGGGTGGGCGGGAACAGCTTTCAACATTAAACTAGTTTATGCAGAAATTTTCCCTGGAAGGAGGGCAGACCCAGGGATTGGAACTGGGATACCTTCAATCTTGTTGTGTTGACACACTGTCCAGAAAAACCTGGATTACATCCCATAGCTGCTAATGATTCCAATTTGGTATTTCACAGTAACCTGTCCGGCAGGTAGAGCAAAGACTTTTGCCACAGTTACCACCCAGTTCAGTTAACCTTTAACAGTAAGGCTGAGCTCTCTCAGTCGTCAGGCACCAAGACCATTCTCCGGCATTATGCCGATCCAGATATCTGACGACAGATAGGTTTGAACAAAAAGACACATTTTAATTTAACTTATTTAACCCAAATAACGTCACTCATTATTCGGCTTCCAAAAAAACAAACTATTACAGCAGCAAAGAAAATGCGAGTTGAATTTTCATTGAGAGCGATAATCCCCCTTATGGGAATTTCTACCTTATAGAAAATGATAAGAGAGACGACTTATCTGGAGAAATTCAAACGGAAAACCTAGGATATTTTGACATGCCACAGTCTAAATAAATATTCACTGCAAGACATAACAATGGCAAGCCATAACAGTGAACTTAGAAGCGTAGAGTTTGATTATTAGCCGATTCAGACCATGCAGTCAACCACAACAATGAAACTAGATGTGGGAGTTTGATTGTTACAGCTGATCATCTTCCTCGTTATAAAACGGTCGTTTTTTTGGCACAGTATTGTACAATCTTATGCAATCTTGTATTATGCAATCTTGGTCAGCTAACTGTTTTCCAAAGTCGATTAGTAGAACTTCATAAAAGTGATGGTGAGACAGGGGCTGCTGCAACATGAATGGTCAGATTGAGAAATTTGTTAAATATGCACCTTCATATAATTTCTTCTCTTTATAACTGAAGTTTCCATCCACAATAACCTCAGTTAAAACTCGTAAATGTATTAAACTGCATTTTCAGGCTATAATTGCAACTGAAAACTTCAATTTAACTTGCAAGCTACTGTCATAATCTACAAAAACTGCAGTAGAACAATGTAATTATAAATTTAAAAACTGGTGCTATTGTTGACGACTGCTAGTTTTGAATATAGGATTCTGATTCAGGAACTGCACTACTGGAATGAAACTGCAGTTCCAGTATACAAGAACTGCACTTGAAAACTGTAGTTTTCACAAACTGAAGTTTTCACAAAAACTGCAGGTGTGTTCTAATAGAACTGCAGTACAATCTACGAGAATTACCCCTTAACTCTGTCACAGAATGCAGTTCTGTCATAGAACTGCAGTTCCAGTCTACGAGAAATGCACTTTAAACCTGCAGTTCTATAGTGAAACTGTAGTTAAAGCCTACAAGAACAGCAGTTAAAACTGCAGTTGTGTAGTGGTACTGTAGTTAGCCTATAAGAAGTGCACTTGACAATTCCACTTCGTCACTGAAACTGCAGTTAAAATTCTTAAGCACTTGTAGACTGCAGTTTACACAAAAACTGCAGTTCTGTCATAGACCTGCAGTTAAATTTCTAAAGTATTGCACTTGTAGACTGCAGATACACGAAAACTGCAGTTGTGTAGTGGAACTGCAGGTACAATCTACAAAAACTGCAGTTGAAAATTTCACTTCTTCACAGAAACTGCACTTGAAAACTGCAGTTTACACAAAAACTGCTGTTCTGTAATAGAACTGCATTTCCAGTCTACAAAAAGTGCAGTTGACAACTGCAGTTTTTCACACAAACTGCAGTTGTGTAGTGGAACTGCAGTTACAATCTACAACTGCAGTTTAAAATTGCACTTTCTCACAGAAACTGCAGTCTCTCATATAACTGCAGTTAAAATTTTCAAGCACTACACTTCAAAACTACAGTTTACACAAAAACTGCGGTTCTGTAATAGAACTGCAGTTCCAGTCTACAAGAAGTGCAGTTGAAAACAGTAACAGCACAGTAACTGCAGTTGTACAGTGGAACAGCAGTTACAATCTACAATACTACACTTTGTCACAGAAACTGCAGTTCCATAAGAGAACTGCAGTTGAAAGAGTAAAACGTGCAGTAAATTTCAGTTTTCTTGGGAAAAACTGCAGTATTTATTTGTAAGGGAAATACCGAACTTCGGGAGAGAGAGCTATTTTCCTTATAAAAAAGATTTACTTCATGTGATGGCCAGCTTGCATTTTTTTCTTGCTGTTTGGTGAACACTCATCCAATTTCCCAGAAACATAAATTAAAAACAAGTTATAAAAATATTATGAAACCCTTAGGACAAAATTTGAAGGTTTTAAACTTTCCTTTGAGCAACGAATGTGTATTTCATGTTTTCTACGCAACGTATCAGCCTTAGGAAAGTTGCTTTTGTTTTAAGTGATGTGTGTGAAAATGGCGCTTGTCTCGTCTTGCATGCGACCACGTTACGAATAAAGCTACGCGGCTTGTGGGCGAAGGTGAGAGGCCTGATGGTTAGCATGACCATCTCATGTGCCAGAGATCCCAACTTCGTGTCTGGCCTCAGCCACCCCTGGCAGTTTCGGGAAGAGAGGGGCCCTGCAATGTCTCGTGCTCAAGTCGATTGTGGCATGTAAAAGAACCTAGGAATTTCCGATGGGATTTACCTACCAATCCCTCCATCCTACTAGCGCCTTGGCTGGACTGCGTCAAAAGCTAACTTACGCGACTCGTGCTCAAATGGGCCGTGATTTGGACTAGAAAAAAAATGCGGCCGACTGCATATTTGACAACAATGATTGTTAGTATTATCGCCAGATGCAGCTATTAAAAGAAAAGCTTCACCGTGGATTCAGTGTTGTGAATTAAAAATGTAAGTAGGAAAATTGATCCGGGTAGGTTCGTTAGCACTATTTGTATTTAATTTTTTTTTTAGATTTAGAAGCGCAGTTTTAAGCACCTCTGTGATCAAAGCGTTGTTTTGGGATTCTGGGGTGCAAATACACTGTTATTTCAAATCATTCCTTTAAATTATGATTATTAAGGTCAAGATAAGATAAAAAAAAAGACAGCGTCGTGCAAAGCTCAAAGACACTCCCTACCTTACCCCCAGAAAGGAACCCGAAGGGATTAGCCCCTCCACGCATCAAGGCAGGTCTTAATGCAAGACAGGTTGGGCGCTGAAACAACAGAAACCATTATAGAATTGCAGGGGTTGACCAGTTGGTTCTGGTTGGTTTGTTTCCTACTGACTATGTATCTGTAGCTTTTCAGCTTGCATTTTTTTGCTGAAGTAAATGAGGTCAGAATTGACAGATTTGGGCACAAACAACCAATGTTTTGCGGTGCCCTTCTTTTTGTATCCCACTTTCCTACAAATTTCTAATTTATTCCGATGGTGTGTGATGCAGAAAAAGCTAGAGATGGGGCGATCTTGATACCTGCTGGCCAGGTCATTTGTTCCTTATTCATTGAATGACAATTTCCCCCCTAATCATATCAACCAACTTTCACAACTCTTCATTTTCTAGTACTCGGTACAAAGCTGGATGACAGCTGAACTGGTGACCTGCGTATCGTTCTCAAGAACGTGTTACTTCAGATTGAAAAGTCCCTTTATTTCATGCTCCTAAGATTTTATACCGTGATGTGAGACATGCGCTCTAACAATTACAAACAAACACAATAATGCTGACTATTTAAGCCGAGTGAATCTGTGGGAATCGGCTAAACCAGCGTATGTTACGCTGGGGAACGACTATTGTTATTATTATGTGTCATGTCCTAGTTCGTAATTTTCCAATGGAACATCGCAGGAGTGCAACTTTCATAACTCAAAGGAATTTTGTTTGTATGAGGCGCTCTTAGTTTCTTAATAAAACTTTAGTTCTGTAAATTACAGTATTTCAACTTTATGTCGCATA
>JAHWFP010248442.1:0-12421 GCA_023313725.1 Lithobius niger
CCCCGAACATTCAGTTTTAAACTCTGCAATTGCATTCATGGGAAAACAACACTGTACAAAATGGTTCACATTTATTTTAAACATTAAACTCTTTACAATTATAACACATTGATGATAAAAGAATTATTCTCATTAAAAGGAAACACGGATGTAAATTAGTCGAGAGGTTCAGTAATACTTTTCCTTCTCACCGGGTGCTCGCATCGTTTTCTTCACATGCTACTTGCCACCAAATCCATATATCCCATGGTGGACAATTCGGGTACTCTTAGATGCAACGGATAGTGGTTTATGCAACAAAACGGGAGAACGAGCAAGGAATTAGCTGCACAGTTCAAAAAATAATCACTTGGTCGTCTTCACACCCTTCAACTTCGAATGCCCCACGCTCTTCTAACTCAAGGCTCACTAACGGGCTTGCTTCTATTTGAACACAGATAAACTACGCAGAACTACGTATTGGACACCCCAATAAAATGTGCATAGCACTCTAATCGCTGATATATACTCCTACACCAACCTCACCGAGTATATTCTTATAAACCATCTATTTAGTCATAGCCGGAAAGGAAAAATGGGTAGAATATTCACCTTCTGCTTCCTATCCCTTCCATGATCCAAAGGTGCTAAGTCCTGTAGTGTAGGAAACAAGACAGGTTTGACTAGAGTCCCAATCGAATTTAGGTGTTCCCGGCTCTTTCATAGGCGTCCGTTAGCATGGCTGGAGTGGGATACGGAATGGGTTGCCAGACCAAGGATTCCTCATTGCAACCTCTCTCTAGGGCATTCGGTCGATTCACTTTTCCATGGGCGATGCGCACTTTTATCCAGTGGGGAAAATTAGCATACATCGCTCATGAAACACATAATAATTATAATAAAAAAACAATGAACACAACTTACATCAAAATAGGTTAATTAACCCAGTTGGTCAAAATGCTGGAAAATTAGAAATAAATTTGATACAATACTTACAAAATTAAAGAATAATATTACAAGATAACCACTCAACAAGGCCCATCGAGAGGCAACAGCACAGGCTCCCACAAGAACCTGACGTATCAACCAAACCAGTGCGGGGGAGGGTGGCAAGCTAACGGCGATTCGGCAATACGACCAGCCATGCTCCCCACGGAGTGTCAGACGTTAAAAAAAAAGGCCAAATTCAAAATTTGAGAAAGAAAATTTTCCCGCAGTGACACGGCGTACGATGCTTGCAACATTTCAGCGTCGATTTATGACAAGAAGAAAACAATTTTTACTGCAGTACAAGACGACGGACTGTTTTTTGTATGCCGGCATTCGATGGTTTGTCTTCGATTCGATAGCCACAAAATGGACGCCATGTTGAATTTTAAATTCTCGCTGCGAGAAGCTATTTATTCTGCCGACGTTTGATCATTGCCAGAAGCTGTATTTGAGGGAGAATAGCAAATTTTGGAAATAGCGTGAAATGACAACAATCTTGTAGCAATGTTTAAAATTACTGTAGCTCTTTGTTCTTTATCCGTGTTGTTATTTATAATACATACAATTTGTTATATATTGCCGCATTCATTTAGTAGCAACGGGAAAATAATCATAAGTAAATAACGGTTGACTAGCAAAGAGCATTCGGCGAGCGAGAATGACTTGTTGCGTAAACGCGCCCTAATGTCCGCAGTGACTAAAGTTGAATACCAAATCTTTTCTTGGGCATTATTAGTCTTCACTGTCGCCAAATCTACAACGTTTTCCATTAAAAGCCATCAAAGACATGCGAATACCATGAAATGACGACAGAGAATGACAAATGCGAAGAACCCACATTATTCAAATTTAAGAAGGACGACACATTAGGTGAGAATTAAAAAAAAAAATTAAAAAAACACTTCTTACGTGAACCTTAGGCGAACCACGTAATTTTTACATGACGAAGTTTCCGTGATGTGTGCCCAGTCATCAGTCCACTGAAATTTAAAAAAAAACGCGTTTCACCTATATGCATTAAAAAAAAAATATCTCCCTCTAGACACATACGCCGCCTGCTCACCCTCATCTCGTTCGAATGGTATCGGCCGCAAATCGGACTGCAGCAAAACAAAGTTATGCGAACGTGACGACACAAACAAACAAACAAGTTGACATAAACAACACAGTTTACAACTAACCCATGTATGAAAGCAAACCTTTTATTTTTCCCACCAATTTTGTTTTACATTTTAATAGTTACAGACCGTACGATAGATTAGTTAAAGAATCCGTGATGAACTGTATCGGATTTATGAGCCGATGGGCGATATCCCTCACATGGCCAATCCGCTTGAACTACGTACCAATGACGTCTGGGCCTTCGGCCTCGACTTCATCTTGACGTAGTTCTCGCGGATTGGCCATGTTCGGGATATCGCCCATCAGATGATAAATCCGATACAGTTCGTCAGGGATACAATAACTATTACATAAATTCTGCCAGAACATGTGAAATGAATATGTATCTACAGAAGCCGGATTCGGCAGTGATGTACCACAAGATGCTTCAGTTGCTCGGAACGATCTGGGAAGCTCTTCCCCAGACTCCGAGCTGGATTTATTCGCCCCTCTCCACAATTTTTCTTGTCTGTGTCACTGGACAGAGTCAAGGACCGTACACATCACAAAGTCACCGTCTCCGTTGTCCGGCACGGAGAACACTGCCTCACCTGACCGCCAAGAATGCTTGCTGACCCCTTTATTTCCACCTCCTCCAAGTAAAAGGAATGTAATCGTCCGAATGCAAAACTGTAGGTACGCATTGAATTGGGGTCATTCATGCCACTAAAACCAATTTGGGCGAGTGCTTGTATTGCTACTAGCAAGACCCCTCCCAAACCCTATAAATTCTTGCTACTAGTTATGTACACTTCATTTTAGAATTATTCTTTTCAATTTTCGGTAGTTTTCGATGGTCGGGTGTGGGGCCACCATCTTTGTCTCCAGCGCCGAGAGAAAGACACGTGTGGCGCTAAGCATTTTGATTGGCTGCCGGACAACTCCACCGGTCCGTCAACCTGGAGGAAAGTGAAGTGAAAGTGAAAGTGAGGAAAGTTTTTCGAAACGAGTCGGAGACGAAACGGAGGCTCTGCGTCGTGCCCGCAGGCTACATTTGAGGCATCGGACCAGGGGGATGGTGCTTTCAGCTTTACTTGTCCGCGTCGGATTTCCAAGATGGCGACCCCATTGAGAAAAAAAGCTTATATCGATTTCGTTATAATTGCGTGCGGTAATTTCATTATAAGACTTAAGCAAACCACGAATTGATTAAGCAAAGTCGCGATATTGCAACCTGACATTTTTAGCTTGGTAAAATTTGAACGGCTGAAATTAACTTATTAGTAATTGTTGAAATACACTTCTTGAGATGATAGAAAAATAGAAGCAGACGACAAGTATAAAGACGGAAGCAGACGATATAGAACACGAATTTTAAATTACTGTACTTGTTATAACCTAAAGCGAAAAATAACTTGGGGGGGGGGGGGGGAGGAAGGATAGGTTCAAATTGTACGCCTTGCTTTGCACACCGATGCTAGAAAAGACGTGACCACCTAGGGACTTCATTATTTATCCACCGGGGGAAGGGTGGAAGCGAGAGGCAGAGCTGGCGGATTGTTGTCATGAATATAAAAAAAATTATGATCCCCCCTTTGGTGTTGATGAATTTGTTTGGCGTCCCTCCCAAAAAACTTAAAATTTTCATTTTCAAGTGAGTGTGTGAAAAGGTACTAGGCCTACTTTAATAAGTTGTGGGATGTACTAAGCTAAATAGATGTCTTACATTACCATTCTATAACTTGCTGTGCGTTTCCTTTCTCGCAGTTTTGTCCCTAGGCCTCTCCCCCCCCTCCCCGTTAATACCTTCAAAAAAAAATGTTGGCCCCTTCCTCTCTTCATGCAAAAATTTTTATGAGATCTCTCCTTTCCTCCTCTCCTCCCCCCTCCGTTGATAAATAATGAACGGTCCCTTATTTTTTCTCGCTTTATTTTATTCTCGCTTTGCGTCATGTATGGCTTCATCAAAGTTTTGAATCAAAGGAGAATAACCATTCTCCTAGATTTTTATTCCCATTCGGCTCGTTTTATTAGGGTTTTTTTTGGCGAATAGGGGAGGGGGTTGCCCCCTGCACCCCGTCCCTACCCTTTGCCCTACTGTTCGACTTTTGCTGTTGCAAAGTGAAATAATTTAACTTGATTTTATTTCATTTTTAGCGTGTAGAGCATAATGAAGCATTAATGTTTCCAATTTGCGAATTCTACAAGTTCCAAGTAGTTCAGTTATTTCGAAAGCATAAATAAATGTATACTTCATCTTTTAGTATCTCAGCTTTGACACTAACGAACACGACCGTAAAAGCGATGACAGGGCCCGAATCTGACCAGCGGCGGCGTAAGTTGCGTTTGTTGGGGCTGTTGGCGCACACCTCTATTCCTAACAAAATCATTCTCAAATCAACGGTGGCGCCAACCTGGCTCCTGGCGACGGTGATTACGCACGGACAGGTTCTGAAGCGATTGTTCCCTCTCTGGTGTAACAATATAATATACCTAACGCTATGCATCGGACGACTGACAAAACGGTGCGGCGTGGCATGGCCTTAACGGAGGTAAGGGAGGTTCTTTCTCATTACCGAACACTTTAGGCTGACAAGTTTCGATGACTCATATTTTAAACGATTTTTAGCACTAATAACCAGTGACAACGAATTTGAAACATATATGAATGTGTAAAGGATTTTGAATCGGGTGCCTCATTAACGTCTCCCCCACCCCCTCTCCGCCAATGCCATCCCTGTATTTTCCCCTTCTAAAGTAAGTTACTGAAAATATTTCTCTAGGAATTTCTACTTCAAAGATTTCATGTCGCGTAGTTGTCTAATCACATGTTTTGCTGCCCTTTCCCCCCCCCCCCTCCCAACTTCGGAGCAGAAGTACCCTGAAAAATGCACTCATGCACTGCGTCATGTAAATGAGACGAATAAGAATTTTCTAGCAATTATCCTATAGCATAAAAAAAAACCGGCAAAAATCGGCGAAATTCAGTTAAAGGAATTTCTTTCTATAAAACATACGATGTTTTTAATAAAATGTCATTCATTGTTTTGCAGAAAAGGGGACCTGCTGAGGTAGCACACACCTTACAAAATCAGCTGGAGTAGAATTCCACCATACATAATAATGGACTCCTCAGTAAAAACGCTGCAGCATACAATTTACACTTCAAGGGTTTCACACCATTATCCATTCGACTACACTGCTACACACTTTTACAACGAAATTATAGCTTTTTTAATTTTCAGTAAAGTATCTCATGAAAATAACGTCGACTAGGCATTGTTATATTTATTTCTTCAAAATAAAAAATATCTGCTAAAAAAAATATCTCGCATTTAAAAGTAGTGTATTTCTTTTAATTATGTATGAAATGCGGCACCACTGAGGTTCTATTTTCAGGTTTTCATACCGTTTTGTATTCGAATGCACATTCGTCTCATATCCATGTTAAATAAGAAAATTGCGCACTACAAACTTGATTTAAGGGATGATCGGTAGAAAGAATCCATTTACGCTGCAACAAGCTTCATTCACCAGAAGTTGCAGTACCTCGTACTATGTATTTAAAAGGCTTCTCGTCACAAAAAACATCAAGACACTTCTTGCCTCCATGTTTGCACAAAATGCAACTAAAGAAGAGCTCAATTTAGAGGCTTTACTACGATTTCCACATTTAAACAGTTCCTCACTGTTGTGTCGCAGAATGTAAAAAATACAGCAGAAAATCTCACAAATCATCATACGATATCTTAACCCACTTAAGATATAATCAGCTTCCTGTCTTTTAACTTAAAATGTGCAACAGGTAATCGTAGATATGCCTTACCACAATTTTACTCCAAGGGCTTCTCTCCAGTATGAACAAAGTGAGTAAACATTTTCCGCCATATTATCATACTACATTCTTGTTGTTTACAAAGTTGAATTTCCTCATCTGTCCCATTCTGGCAGTTGACTTGGAAGGTTTCACTTTTTTTTAGTTGAAGCACGAGTAACCTAATTTAGAAACGGCAGAATAGCAGTTGAAAGTAGAAAATGAGCGAAAAATCGAACGATGACTGTGTCACCAGCCCCTAAAAAAATAAGGCATTTATTTTATCAACAAGATGATCTGTTATTAGTATTCCCTGACCTGAAAAGGTAGTATTAGACACCAAAATGATTGCGTGCTTCGTTACCAAACTGCTTCGTGATTGGTTAAGTAGTAGATATCCGTGAGCCGTTGTCGATTTAACGGTTATAATTGCGAGCGAGCGAGAAACGGCTAGTCCACTATCGAGGGGGTGGAGGGAAACACGAGTGGGCGAAGCCCGCGAGTGTCCTCCCTCCAGCCCCGAGATAGTGGACTAGCCGTTCAAGCTCAAGAGCAATTATAACCGTTAAATCGACAACGGCTCACGGATATGTATTTTAATGCTAAGGTGTGACGTCGAGCTAACATTTCTAGTTATTTGAGATTAAAAAAAAAATTTATTTGAAAATTTTATTTGTGAAACATGACGTAAATTCCTGAACTCAAACTTCCGGTTTAAACTTCCTGTCTGCAAAAGTCTCACGTACGCAAGGACGTGCCTATATCCAGTTCCAGTCACCGACGTTTGTGTTTAAGGTAAAACCGTATTTTTTCTACTTTATTAGTTTAAATAAGATATAGCGTATAAAATGCGCTATTCGCTCGAGTCTCGTAGGTTTTTAGGTGGGTTTTAGAAGGTGTCAGTAGGCTAGTTTTCGTACCGTCGGAACGACGGATTCGGCTATTTGTCGGATTCGGCTATTCATTCATGGATGGGGGCGGGGAGGAGGCTAGCATCGTACGCAAGGTTTTTTTTTTTTTCGTGTTAATGCGATTAATGTCGCCAGGTTACAAATGTGATGTTCGCTTGAGTATCCTATGTTTTTAGGTGTATTTAGGTGTGTTTACAAGTGTCGGTAGCCTAGTTTTAATACTGTCGGAGCGAAAGGTTGGCGGATTGGGCCATTCTTCCATGGGTGGGGTCCTAGCATAGTAGCCTACGCGAGGTTTTTTTTTTTTCGTGTTAGTACGATAAATGTCGCAGGTTGCAAATGTGCTTATTTATGTTGGTTAAATTTGTGTTGTGTACGGTAGTTTTGCAAAGTATGTCACGTGGTAGAGCAGTGGTTGTGTGGAGCGCAGAAAAAGTGTTAGATTATCAAAAAAAGTGTGGGTTATCAAAATTAACCCACGGTCACGTGTGTGGGTTTTCAGATTAAGTAATAGTTATTGGTTAAAAACTATTGGTTATCGATTTTTAAACCACGGCTGCGATGATTTGGCCACTCGACATGCAAATCGTCTCGGGGACTTCGTCCCCTCGACCGATTTGCATGTCGAGTGGCCAAATCATCGCAGCCGTGGTTTAAAAATCGATAACCAATAATTCTTTAATAAATAACATTTATATCAAGGTTGGGACGTCAAGCTAACTCGTATTTAATTAAAACGTGTTTGTGTTTTGTGAATATTTTTTTCGAAAAGGCTGAAGGTCATTCCATTTTAGTTTACTGAGGGTGGAGTGGTTGGTAGACGACGAGTCGTTTGCGTCCGTTTGTGAGGGATTGGGCAGCGTCGTTTCGCCGTATTTCACGCTAGCCAGGTCGCTTGTGTTTTCGAAGCTTTTCGGAGTGATAGAACTTCGATAAAAGGCTGCAGGGAAAGAATGACATTCTGGGAAGGTATGTAATTCATTTTGAGCGTTCGTAATTTGAGAATTGTTTAAAAACTAGGTAATAGGGTAGCGATATGAATGAAGGTTATTGCATTTTAGTTTGCAGAGGGAGGGGGAGGGGAATTAACGCAGCGTGAATGGCTTAGATATTGGCCAGACGTATAAGAGTTTGCAGGAATGGGATTTCATTCCTTTTAAGTAATTAAGTTTTGTGCGTTTTTATTGCGTTACGTTTTTCTTTTCACGATGTAATTTGGTCGTTGGTGTGTGGTTCCGGTCGCGTGATCCGGAAGTGTCAAAAGTGTGGGTTATTGGCAAAAGTGTTGGTTATCGCCAAAAGTGTGAGGTGACTTGATAACCCACACTTTTTGCGATGACGCACACTTCCGGTGTTGGTTAACGGGATTTAACCAACGGAAATTTAGCATGGCGTTGAGTTAGCGTGACGTCACAGCCGTGGTATAACCGTATATAACGGCTACACTTTTAGCATTGGGATGTGTTGGCGTGACGTCACCACCGTGCATTAAAAAATAATATTACAGATTATAGAATATAAAGAGTTTAGAATATAACTTAATAAATTTTATTCGTCTGAGAATTCCAAAGAATACTTTAAATACAAATTTATGAATAACATTGAGAGCCCACAAACAAGCTGTAAATGATACTGAAGTTTTAAAAAGCACAAATTATGTATCGCCATCTAGTTTTGCAGATTGACATCAATGACAATATAGTCTGGTTGCCAAATGGCATTTTTAACCTAAAAAATGCCCAATGTTTAGCCCAATGTTTTATGGTGTTTTGTGTTTCTTCAAGGCATACTTAATGAAATTCTGCAGGGTGCCACTTTGTCACTTTTGAGCAAATTTAAATATTCTAGAAGGCTAAAAAATTGTATATCGGCCATATCTTCGCTTATAGAACAGACAGGATAATCATTTTGGTGTCTAATACTTTGTTTTCAGGGTAAGGGAATACTAACAACGGATTATCTTGTTGATAAAATACATGCCTCCTTTTTTTAGGGGCTAGTATCACAGTCACCGTTCGATTTTTCGCTCATTTTCAACTTTCAACTGCTATTCTACCGTTTCTAATTTAGGTGGAAGACCCCAATTATATTAATTCGAAAGGTGAGAAAGTCTTCTTTGCATCAAGGGTAAATATATTTGTTAGGGACCGAGCTACGCCCTTTTTGTCAGGGGCTGATATCACAGCCACCATTCGATTTTTCACTCATTTTCAACATTCAACTGCTATTCTGCTTTTTCTAATTCAGGTGGAAGACCCCAATTAAATTCATTCAAAAGGTGGGAACGTCTTTTTTGCATCAAGGGTAAATAAATGGGTTTGTCATGGGTAGGGAAAGAGCTATCCCCTTTTCGTTAGGGCCTGGTATCACAGTCACCGTACGATTTTTCGCTTATTTTCAACTTTCAACTGCTATTCTGCCGTTTCTAATTTTTTTTTTTGGGGGGGGGCGCTCCAATTAGATTCATTCGAAAGATTGGAATATCGGCTTTGCATCAAGGGTAATTAAAAAGGTCTATCATTGGTAGGGACCGAGCTACGCCCTTTTTACTAGGGGCTGATCACAGTCGCTGTTCGATTTTCCAACTTTAAACTGCTATTCCGATGTTTGTAATTTAGGTGGATGACTCCAATTAGGTTCACTCGAAAGGTGGGATTGTCTTCTTTCGAATGAATCGGATTGGAGTCGTCCACCTAAATTAGAAACGTCATAATAGCAGTTGAAAGTTGAAAATGAGCGAAAAATCGAACGGTGACTGTGATACTAACAAAAAGGGCGTAGCTCGGTCCTTAACAATGATTAGCGGAGTAGCTCGCTTCGCTCGCTCATTCCGCGGCGTCTCGCTACGCTCGTCGAGTTTTCATGCTGAAACTCTTATGCTGATGACGGATATTCCATATCTAACACGATCAAGCAAATAATCAGAGTGCAGTACGTGACGGACATTCCATATCTAACTCGATCAAGCAAATGATCAGAGTGCAGTACGTGTTTTTCGTGAGAGCCGGGAAATAATAAATTTATTGGACCCATGGCCTATAGCCAAACGCCCTACTATAAAACAACTGAAGTATATGAACGTATTGAACCTTGCACCACACAACGTCATCCATCATACCCTGGTGCTACTACGCTGATCTTCGCCACGACACAGTTTCAAAACTTCACTGCAAAACTACCTTTGTAGCCTAGTAGACGTAAGGCTTCAGTTGATAAACAAATAACCACAAATCAGTCCAACGGTCTGGCCACCCAAGAGCTACGTGCGCTTCTTAAGGCGAAACATGCGTTTCGTATCCAGTCGGCCTTAGCTTGAAGAAACCATCCCCTTTCTGGCGTGCGCCTAAACTGCCAATGAGCCAGGAGCAGAGGCACGCGATTTGTAGCCCAGTCGGCCTTGGCTTGAAGAAGCCATTCCCTTTCCGGCACACGATTGTACTGTTAATGAGCCAGGAGGTTAGGCATGCGATTTGTACACAGTCGGTCTTGGCTTGAAGAAGCGTTCGCCTTTCTGGCATGCACCTAAACAGGCAATGAGCCAGGAGGCGAGACACGGGGTTTCTTCCCCAGTCGGCCTTGGCTTAGAGCAGCCTTATCCATCCCCGCTGCAACGCCGTTTCAACGCGGTAGCACGCAAGTTGCTGCATGCTTGAACTAAAATGCTTGGCAATTTTATCATTCATACTCCTTGTGCCGCTCTTGGTTTTTTATTCAACTAAATTTTGCAGACTTTACATGGGTATCCTTGTTTCACAAATTTTAAGAATTTTTACTTAAAAGCCATCTCCTTCCCCGCTACGTGTGATACTTTGAAACAGCAACCACATGTCGCCTATAATTTTGGCTAATATAAAAGATTTCGTGCAAGGCGAAATCGTACCTAGAAACTATTAGTTTTTACCGCTATTAGGCTGGACTATTGCTGAGCAGAGCACCAGCTAATAACGCACTATTGATCGAATGTCGATGTTTTACAAATGCAAACGTGGAAACATTTTTGACGTCCCTTTTGTTATCAATATACTTTGCTTAAATAGGCCTAATTTACCATTAATCTTTTCGTAGCTTTACGTAATTTCATTTAAATGTAAGGCTAAATAGGTAGTTTGTATTTGAAATTTCCAAAATGCAACTCCAACAGTCGTCCCGTTAGCGAGCTGCACGTGCCTCATTCTTGAATGACGGCTGTTAGCATTGCCAGCGGTAATCCTACTGACAACACTACTGGACCACGTGCCTCCTCCGTGACGCAACAATTGTGGACCATCAGTACAGCAGGAAGATGTGATATTCCGAAACTAACAATCAACTGCGAAAAATTCGTTTCACCAATGGTCCAAAGGGTTTTTTCCGCTTTTTTCGAGGGAAATAATGTTACCTAGAACTACAAAAATACGCCTACGCGAAATCCGGAATAATTTTCTGTCTTTTGACACCTTTTTCATATTTTTAGCCCTCCTACTTCAAGAGGAGAAGAGGTACATATATACCTACATATATATATACCGTCCGTAAGTTTTTAATGATTAAGACTAGCCACATCGCCCGCTACGCTCGCTCCGTTGGCAGCGTCTCGCTTCGCTCGAGGAGGTTACTGATTACATTCACGTACTAACTGACCGATATTTCATGCTTAAAAAAAACCTGCATCTCTTTAAATAAGGTCGAGATGACTCCGTATTTCGTCCCGCCATCCCCGCTCCTATTTTGACAACCTGACCAGTTCACCCCCTGTCTTATTCAACTGGTATATGGCTGTCTGTGGGGAAGAAGGACAATATTATTTTTTAAATTCAAATAAATTGTGCTGCGTCAGCTGTAAAGTATAAGCAATTTTGACAGAACCAACCACCATGAACCACACATCACTTGCAATTTATGTTATTACTACATTTTACATGATTTTTCTTGTTTCACTCATTTTAAGAATTTTTGTTTGTTTAGATCCTCAAGCGAATACGCAACGGTTTAAGTGCCAGTTAAGTCTACGCAAGGCACTAACTCATACCCAAAGCTGATCGTGTTTTGCCACACATACAGGAAATACCTTGCTAGGATTTGATCGTAGTAAACAAAGCATAGTGATGTTTTTGAGCGTAAGTCTATGGTTAGTTTGGCCAGCTAATGGCTTTACGTACACACTACTCGATTTTTGTTGTTTGAAATGTTACAAATACAAACGTCGAGGAGCTTTCATGCTGCAAGGCACTAACTCGTACCCGAAACTGCTCATGGTTTACAGCAAACACCTTGCCAGAATTTGTTAACGTAGTAAACAACCATCTAGTGCAGTTTGAACGTAAGTTAGGCCTATGCAAGAAACTAACTCATCGCCAAAGCTGCTCGTATTTTCTACAAATAAGGCGAGAACCAGTTAATGGCTTTACGTGTACGCTAAATCCACTAATGGTAGGTTCTTGCTATTTGAATCATTACAAATGCAGACATAAAATATTCTCTACACCCTTATCTGTTGTCAATGTACTATCGCGTTTTGCGATGTGATTTTTGGCCGTCCGTCAATTACTTTCGGCTGGATTCTAGAACGCTCCCTGGATTCCGGTGAAGCTTCGCGCCTGGCGTGAGTATTTCTCATTGAGCCTTGGTTTTAATCCTGGCGTTGAGT
>JAHWFP010248442.1:22421-91451 GCA_023313725.1 Lithobius niger
AGAATCATATTTTAACTACCCCCGCTGTCTCATTGAGTCATGGGAAGGTATCTGCCTCAAAATTCCAACTAAGAGTGCGATAGTACTTGCTTTACATAATTTAGTATTTAGTATTTAATCTTTTTCGTATCTTCGCAAAATGTTACTTAATTTAACTGCAAACGGAAATTCTGTGGTATTGGATTTTAAATAGCCATGAATCAACTTCAACAGCCATCCCACCCGTGCACAGCACGTGCGTCATTCTTGAATGAGGTTTATTCAGAAACTCCCAATCACAACAATTATGGACCATCCTCCCAGCAGGAAAATTTGACATTCCGAAGCTAACATTCAACTTCGAAAAATTGGTTTCAGCAATGGTCCAAATGGGCTTTTTCGGTTTTTTTTCGAGGGTAAAACATTTATCTCGAACCACGAAAATGCGCCTAAACGAAATCCGGATTAATTTCGTGTCTTTCGACACTTTTCTCACATTTTTAGCTTTCCTATTTCCAGAGGATATTTCTTGCTTCAGCTCTTACGCTGCAAACAGGGACTCCACATCTTCGGAAACTGTACAGTATAAGCAATGCCAGAGCCGAACACCAGGGACGACAAGTCGCTATTAGGTTTTATTTAGTACCACACTTTACATGGAATTTCTTGTTTCTCACATTTTAAGAATTTTTACTTAGTAGCCATCAAGTTTCCCGCTACTTGTGGTGCTTTGAACCAGTGCTACATTTTACACGGGTTTTCTTGTTTCACTCATTTTAAGATTTTTTGACAGCTTACGTCCTCAAGTGAAAACGCAACAAAGACTGAAGGCACAAGGGGAAAAAAAGGGCGGCTGGGGCGGGGTGGAGGGGGAATGGGGGGGGGGGGCTAGGGTAAGAGGGAAAAGGGACGAAAAACTAACGAAATATAAACACAAAATTTAGGATTGAATTGATATTTTTACATGTTACAGAACTTAATAAAGGAAAACAAGCTCTCGACTGGGCCTCTAACCCAGGACTTCCCGCATGAAACGCCAGGCATTCTAACCATTGTGCTAAGGGGGGGGGGGCACTTTGGGTACAAGTACTAGCCAAGCTCAGCTGTTCAAACTTCTCAGTAGTGAAATAATGATCACAACGATCTACAAGGAGGGATAGCAATTTGCTTCATGTACTCCCCCACTGTAATAAAATAACGCAAAACGCTTGCCACTTTGCTACCAGGACAGACCCCTGGCTGGGACTGCTGAGAAGCTGTTCAACCTTCCTCAATGGTGAACTAAAGGTCACAAACCTATATGAGGGGGAATTAATTTGCTTGTTGGCCTCTGTACTGGAAAATGACACAAGTAACTTGCCTAACTAAGCTTGACTGTAGTCTGTAGTTATGGTCCGCCCCAGTAGTGGAGTGGTTAGAGTACCCGGTCTAGAGTTAGGGAAGTCCTGGATTCGAGGCCCATTCGGGATAGTTGTCTTTTCATTATTTCAAATTAGTGTAGGATGCTGTCTTTTACTCTCACAAGGCCAGTCTTTAATACTGACCATTAGACTACTAGCATAAGAATTTAGGTAAAAAAAATTTAAAACATTTTAAAAATAGGAAAAAAATAATAAAAAAAAAGTAGAGTAATAAATGATAAAGCGTTTGATTATTTTGAGGACATATATAATACTGTTAGTGCTGGCTTGCATTTTATTATATAACATCCCTTGTTGTGGCTTGAGGCCATCTAAGGTCAACAAACCCATGGTCACAACCCCTTTCGGGTTTGAATGTAAGTTAGGCCTTCGCAATGCACAACTCGTACCCAAAGTGGCTCGAGTTTAGCCACATCAACCAAACCTTGCCAAGATTTGTTAACGTAGAAACCAATCTTTTTCGTATCTTTGTGTAATTTAATTTAATTGCTAAACGGGTATTCTGTGGTACTGGATTTTAAATATCCAACTCCAACAGCCTCCCCACCCGTGAACTGCACGTGCCTCATTTCGCTCCGTTGGCGTCGTCTCGCTTCGCTCGAGGAGGGTCCTTATTTCTACACCTCTTTAAATAAGATCGGATATACGTGTTTTGTCAACATTCGTATTTAAGGATCATCCCAATCTTGTAACGCCTGTATTCTGCATTGCTTCGCTTCTTCTTTGCCATTCCCACTACTAATTTTGCAACCTGATCCTGTTGCCAAAAGGGAAATTGTCGAATTAACGTCCTTTTCAACGGCTAAGGTTGACTATGGGGAAAACGGACAATATTATTTTTTTTAATTCAAATAAATTGTGCTGCATAAGCTGCAAAGTATAAGCAACGTCAGAGCCGGCCACCGTCAACCACACATCAATTGTAATTTGTGTTAGTACCGGAACAACAATTTTTTGTTGGTTTTCGTCCTCGAATGAAAAGGTAAAGGTTTGATAACTTAGGCTTACGTAAGGCACTAATTCGTACCCGAAGGTGCTCGTGTTTTGCCACACCTACAGCAAACACCTTGCCAGGATCTGTTAACATAGTAAACCAATCGTATAACGCAGTTTTAACGTAAAGTTTGGCCTACGCAAAGAACTAACTCATCGTCCAAGCTGTTCGTGGTTTACTATGGAGAGAACCAGGTAATGGCTTTACGTAAACATTGCTGGTCGATTGTTCCCGTTTGAAATGTTACAAATGTAGACGTAAAATATTCTTTTCACGTTTTTTTGTTGTCAATGTATTTGCTTTACGTAATTAATATTTAGTATTTAATTTTTTTCGTATCTTTGCGTAATGTAATTTACTGCTAACGGGTATTCTGTGGTATTGGATTTTAAATATCCGTAAAACAACTCCAACATCCTCTCCACCCGTGAACTGCACGTGACTCATACCAATGAAGGGCTCTTCAGATGCTGCCACTCAACAACCGTTGCCCCCAATACATTGTTGCCGCACGTTCCTGAAATGTTCGAAGCTTTCACGAAAAAATCTGTCAACAATCGATGACGTCACGTATTGTTGCGGTATTGTTGCGTGACTGTTGCAAAAGGTGCTTTTTCGTTAATTTGGGGCATTTAGAACCCTTTTCGTTTCTTAAAAATACGCCTAAACTGTGAACGGATTAATTTCCTGTGTTTTGACACTCTTCTCACATTTTTAGCCTCCTACTTCCAGAGGAGAAGAGGTACATACCTATATATATAAATCCATATATGCCGACAGCAAGTTTTTAATGGTTTAGACTAGCGGAGTCGCTCGCTTCGCTCGCTCATTCCGCGTCGTCTCGCTACGCTCGAGGATATTTCTTGCTGCAACTCTCATGCTGCTAACAGGGGATCCACATCTTCGGAAGCTGTACAGTATAAGCAATGCCACAGCCGAACACCAAGAACGATACATCGCTTTTAAGTTTTGTTAGTACCACACTTTACATCGGGTTTCTTGTTTCTCATATTTTAAGAATTTGTACTTAGTACCCATTAACTTTCCCGCTGCTTGTGGTGCTTTGAACCAGTACTACATTTTACACGAGTTTTCTTGTTTAAGTCATTTTAAGATTTTTTGTTTGCTTACGTCCTCAAGTGAAAACGCAACGTTTTGAATGTAAGTTAGGCTTATGCAAGGCACTAACTCGTACACAAAGCTGCTCGAGTTTAGCCACACCAACAGAGAACACCTTGCCAGGATTTGTTAACGTAGTAAACCAATCTTTTTCGTATCTTTGCGTAGTGTAATTTAATTTAACTGCTAAACGGGTGGTATTGGATTTTAAATATCCCAACTCCAACAGCCTCCCCACCCGTGAACTGCACGTGCCTCATACCAATGAAGGACTATTCAGATACTGCCACTCACAACAACCGTTGCCCCCAACACATTGTTGCCGTACGTTCCTGAAATGTTCGAAGCTTTCACGAAAAAAATCTGTCAACAATCGATTATGGTATTGTTGCAGATTGTTGCGTGATTGTTGCAAAAGGCACCTTTTCGTTAATTTGGGGCATTTAGGACCCTCCTCGTTTCTTAAAAATACGCCTAAATTACGAACGGATTAATTTCCTGCCTTTCGACACTCTTTTCAGATTTTTAGCCTCTTACTTCCAGAGGCGAAGAGGAAGAGGAATATACATATAAGCCGACCGCAAGTTTTTAATGGTTTAGATAAACCAATTTATTTACCCTTGATGCAAAGAAGACATTCCCACCTTTCTAATGAATCTAATTGGGGTTCTTCCACCTAATTTAGAAACGGCAGAACAGCAGTTGAAAGTTGAAAATGAGCGAAAATTCGAACGATGACTGTGACACGAACCCCTAAAAAAAAGGGCGTATATTTTATCAACAAGATAATCTGTTATTAGTATTCACTGACCCTGAAAACATAGTATTAGACACCAAAATGATTATCCTGTCTGTTCTATAAGCTAAGATATGCCCTATATATGATTTTTTAGCCAACTTGGTCGCCATTTTGAATATTTAAATTTGTTCAAGGGTGACAAAGTGGCACCCTGCAGAATTTCATTAAGTATGCCTTGAAGAAACACAAAACACCACAATACGGTGCGCGAACCACACTTCCAGGTTTTTGGTCCTGCTGCCAGACTAATACTTGGTGCTTTAGTTCCAAGGGTGGTCGAGCCGAGTCTCTGTGCTCGGTCAAACGCTAGGTCTCTACCCTAATACAAGTCTGTTACTCATCGTTCCTACGGAACTTTTTATGTACTCATGTTAATACTTAGTTAAGGAGGTTAAATGAGCAAATGGTATGTAGACCTTAGTCTCAATAAAGGAAGTAATTAAGTAAGGCGGCTCGCTAACAAACTGTGTCTTTTAATTGTACAAGTTTATACCTGAATTCAGCTTATTTGCTGAAAATTCCTCATACGGTAGAAATCTTTGCAAATCACTGCGTCACTGGAATCAGGTGTATTGGGTCCAGTAACGAAGGAAACCTTAACATTAAAGTGTGAGAACGTGTCCTTTATGGAGAAAAAAGGTCCTCAATAACGTTGATTTGAGTTACTGGCTAGCAAGCTAACTAGCTAATACTAGCTATGACACGGCTCCCATGTTAATTTTCATAGGGCCACGTTTTCCAACCACTAGGGCACGCCTCCCTTGGGAGGCACTAAGCAACTGCTGGGGAGACACGAGTCAATGCCGGCGCCATACATAAAAAGACAGTGGTTAAATTTTTTTTTTACTGTGTATCGCAAAAGAAGTTATATTGTAAACGAAAATTTGGCCAAAATTCTGCAGCTAATTTTTTATCACCGAAAATCGCCTATGAAATTTTCATAGGCTGTTAAAATTAATTTGATTTTTAGTTTACTGTTTTATTTGGTGCATTTATTTGTTTTATGTATAAAGCTCTTAGTAAATTTTGGTGCAGTAAAACCACGATTTAAGAGAATGAAACATTGATTTCTTTGAATCAATGCTATAAGGTAAAATGCTATAAGGTTAGAAATCAAGAACTCATGAAATAACCTATGGGGGGCGTAGCTTTGTAAGGGACTGTTCTTACGGTACTAGTATCATTTATTTTATTAAAATAAATTACACAGCAATGGCGGTGGTGGTGTGGTAAACTATGCTAGTTCTGATGGGGAAGAATACTGTAGAAATGGTTGGGGATCGCTGTTACAGGGTATAAAGACACGTCTACAGCTCGTTATGGAAAGTTAGTAAATCTAAATTTTTGGCACACAAGTAAGAGTCGTATGGGGAAGTGCATTTTTCTAAAATAGGAGTTGTAGCTAGAAGTACGTAGTGGCGCGTATAAGTGAAAAATTATAGTTGTAACCAGCTGTACCCACGGCGTAACATACGCCGGTCTAGCCGATTCACGTATACCTAAGCGAAATACTTTACTGACCCGCATGAAACGAAAATGGCTCCGACGTCCCCTCCTGTCCCCTCCCCCACCTCCCCCTGGCCCCATCTCCCCACATTGTCCCACTGCATGGTCAGATATCCCCCGATGCCCCGCCCCCGTTCCCCTCCCCTCCATGCCCTCCGAATGCCCCCATTGTGTGGTCTGAATCTCCTCCCCTCATCCCTGCTCCCCCTCCCTTTGAACCCCTGCTGTTTTATTTTCGTAGGAAAGCAAATATCATTTTTGAATGGAGGACGCCATGGTTATGTTCTGAATTGCCTGTTTCCTCGTTCTGATACCAAGCTCGATAAACCCAACAACGATCGTGCATGCAGTGATTGTTGCTCAACCATTTTTGAAAGTCTTCAAGTCGGCTCTAAGAGCTAGCATTTCGTTTGTGACTGATTGTTACAGGGCCTAACCGGCAATAATGAACCTGCTAGACCTCTTGCTGAATGTTACAGGGCACATCCCTGAAACTAGGGCCTTAGGGCTTCGGGCAGATGACCAGGAGTGGTTAACGCTCGTTAAACCCTTTGAAACCCTTTGAAACCCTGAAACTATTAAACTCGGCTGTAATAGCCAGAATTATGGAAGCAGTATTTCGTTTGTTACTGATTGTTACAGACATTGTAGGGCGGTCGCCCTCTTTCACTGTAGTGCATGAAGATTTTGCTCAGTGCCACTCAAGCCTATTATATATATACCATGGTTTGTATTGTTATCCACCATTGTTTGTATTGTTATCCAACAATAGATTATAACATGCTTTAGCGTCATAGCTTATCGAAATTGTCAGAATACATTGATGGTGGCTCAATAAAGCTTTCTTATTCTGTTCTGGCTCACTAAGAAACATGGTTCCTTTTACGCAAATGGTTGGTTTATATTTTTTCGGAATACGAATCCAAGCTGAATTATTATATCTGCCCCACGACGATGAGAGGGACAATTTTGCTGGAGACAAAAAAGAGCAGGAAGCCAAATGGATATCGTGCGTGAGTCAAGTGTGGCCACTAAGGTGCCTTTTACCGCTAGGGTTCAGTTTGGTTTTTAGTCTTCTGTACAGCCGTGCCGGCTGAGAAAACTATTTCAACGACTTTGTCTGTCCGTCACTTTTTTCAACTTCGGAACGGTACCAAGTAGAAACGACCTCGGTTGACAACGTTAGATTCAACATCAGTCGAAGTTGGTAAAAAAAAAAAAAAACACGGCAAACTAAAACATTGTTATTTCCTTATAGCTGATAGGCTTCCTCGACGTAACTAAATGAAAAAATAGCATTTGATCGTCGAATTGAAACATAAGAAAACCACGCAGCCGTAAAAACAAAAGGATTTTAGCATCGTTTAAAATAGTCTCCTCGTATTGTTGCATGAATGAATAGGCTTATCGTCGAACCATTAGGCCTATCTGCTACTTAACGAAATTAAAACGGCAGTTAAAAAATTCGGCCTAAAATCACGTTACCATGGCAACATCAAGTTGCTACAAGTCGCTGCTGGCTTCATCAACAACACTATTTTATCACTCCAACTCTATACATTGCGTCCATTTCGTGTCTCCCGCCACTTCCCTTTCACTGATCAATATACGTTGCGTATGACGTTGTAACACTGCAGCTATGTGCCCGGAGGTACACCATGTTGCAAAAATGAATAGGTAAATGCAAACTAAAACTGCAGGTAAAAATTAGGCATAAAAGCTGATAATTACCCCTAAAATGTAAAATAGGCTTAAACGCTAACACATTTTTTACCAGCACTTGTTATGGTTACCGCTTTTAGGTATAATAGAGATCGCTGTTGCAGTGCATGATAGAGGTGTGAGCCTCAAAAAGTTGCAGAACTATACAGAATACCGGGTTTCGAGTAGGTAGTCGCTGCAGCCGCTTGGTTTTACGGAGCACAAATCCAAACCGGATTATCTGCTCCATGACAATGAGAGGGACAATTTTGCAGGAAGTTTGCTAGTTAATCTAGACACATAGTAGTGTGTCGCTACCAAGCAGATAAGATTATGTATTAATTTTTTTTGTTACCGTGATTGTTGAATTTTACATATAAATGACTGCATACGATTAAATATAGATGTGAAAATTTGTAGACATAAAATTCTTTCAGAAAAAAAATTACAAATGAAGATAAACGGTCTGACCTTTCGTACATTCAGTCTTATGAAAGTTGTGATATCCACCCAAAACCAAAACTGGTATAAGAGAAGCCACCAAGTTTCCAAAAAAGTCGGCCTTTAAAGGTAGTGATATCATTCAACCAGGGAAAAGTCGTCTTGGTTAATCCTATTAGCTAGGTAATCGAATAATATTTTGGACGTTAAATGAGAACTTGGAGATTGCTCCCACGAATAGCAATATTCTAATTTTCATTTAATTTTAGAACTATTAGTCGGTGCGATTAACTTGGCTAATATGATTAACCTTGGCGGCCTTATTCTCGTTAAATGATATAACTATTTTCAAAGCGTACCCTTTTTTTTTTAAACTTGGCTGCTTCTCTTATACCAGTTTTGGTTTTGGGTGGATTTATGTTACTCGTAACAACTAGCTAATCCGAAGGCTTCCATGATAATTCTCATAGGGTGTAAAGACACCTTGTACAGGTGTCTTCAGTAGGGAAAGTTGCCAACCCTACATTTCGGCAGACAGGTAAAGCGCATAAGGGGAAGTGCCTTTTTCTAAAATGGGGGTTTCAGCTAGAAGCACGTGGTCCTGAAATTATTGTTGTAACCATTGTTCGTAGGGTCATCCAACAGTCCATTATAACACATTACGTGTTAATACGTGCATCGTTTCAGTACTTACCTGTCAGAATACATTGTTGTTGCAAAGAGGCAAACAACAAATCCCACCAAGAGCCTTTCATTGCACGAAGAGCTGGAAGCAGCATACAGATCGTGAACATGTAGGAAAAAAAAGTATGTCTTAGTAATGCGTCAAGTATGCTGGCTAATCTAGACACATGCTAGTGTTTCACTGCCAAGTAGATGATCAGCCAAGTAGATGAGATTAATTGTGATTGAGTGAACAATTTCAGCTTTATTGTGTAGATTAACATTAATCTCGGCAGGAACGACTGAAGGAACATGCGCTGAGTGAGTGAACGAAATGAACGCAAAAATGGGATATAAATATACTTACGCCTGTGAAGCATGGATATACAATAAACCAAACCTGGTCAGTTTGGCTGATATAACGGCTTATTGGACGATGGCAAATGTTAAAATTACCAATATGAAAATCTACAGACGTAAAATTCCTGTAAAAAAAAAGGTAGAGATGAAGATACGACGGTGTGACTTTTTGTACATTCACAGTCCAGTTGTAAGTTGTGATATCCACCCAAAATCAAAACTTGTATAAGAGAAACCGCCAAGTTTCGAAAAAGGTTCGGCCTTTAAAAGTAGTGATATCATTCAACCAAGAAAAAGCCCCCAAGGTTAACCCAATTAACCAAGTTAATCACACCGAATAAACTTTGGTCGCTTTGGGCTGGAATGATAAACATCCTAAAAGCCTCGCTAGAGAGCGTGTTGTCTCTTCCAAACCAAAAAAAAAAAACAAGAGGGAATGAACAAAAATATTCTTCCTCAGTCTGGAGACGAACAGCCCGGGCACAAGCGTTGGACGAAAAGAGCTGGGATGTAAAGTTTGGGACGAAAAGTCCGAACACCAGAAAGACAATCAGAGATGCAGATAGGATGAGAAGTTCCTTTTCTCAACTTTGTACAGCAGGCTGGCCCACTAAAAATTAAAATCGTATTCTTGACTCGCACTACGTTTGTTTTTAGCTCGTGAGACTTGTTCGTTTTTAATGCTGTTGGACAGACAAACATTTTTAACAAACCGTTTGAAAAATGGATGATGTTTTTCACGCAATTCGATTGAACAGGAGAACGCCAGCAGGTGCACTAAACAAAACACTAAAATTGCGATGTTTAGGGAAGCATTCTTGTCTCTGTAACGCAAAAGATTTTTAGTGTTAAGTAAAGGTAACAAATATACGTAATTACTAACAAAGTTTGCCGTATAAAAGGGTTACATGATTGAAGTGTCACTTTACTTGTAAACCTATTTACGTTGTCTGTTGGACTTATACATCAGACTGCCAGTGCAGGGAATTGAACCCATGACCTTTCGGTAGGTAGTCTTGACATATAATTCCAAAAGGCAACGTAAATAGGTTTGCATTCGTATTTATTTACCGCTATTCGAGCCCATTTGGATTTCCGTCCTGTTAACGTGTACATAGATAAAAAGTACACAGATAAAAATGTATGTTTTTAATTTAAATACTCAAATGTACAATTGAAAAAATTGCATCTGTTATGCTGCTGTGCTTTACAAACCAAAATATATTCTAAATCACAACAGCACTTAAACCGATGTAATTTTCTCAATTTACATTTGATTATTTAAATTAAACACCGTAAATTTTGATCCGTTTACATTTTATCAAGTAAAGTGAAACTTCAGTTATATAACCCTTTTTTTGCGGTATACTTGACGTTTTTGTTTGTAATCCGTGAAGTGATGAGCTGAGCGAATACATGCTGTTTATGCAGCTATCTATCTATTTATCTATATCTCAGAAACGAAACCCACAAGGGTGAAAGAACCCGCCAAGGATCAAAGTAGTGACACAAGAAGAAAATTGGCTGCCGCCAAGTTGCTGCGTGGTGTCCAACCCTAACCGAAAAGTATTTCCTTTAGAAAGTAGTAATATCCACCCTGCCCCAACGAACAACCACCAAGTTAATCCCACCGACTATCGGATCAAAGCTTAAATGAAAAAAACCATTGCTACAATATGTCAGGTTTTTCATTTAACCCTTTGTTGCATTTATTTTTTAGAGTACCATGTGTCACTTAGGTAGGTCGTGGGATTCGAACTGGCATTCACTTGGTTTGGAGACGAGGACGCTCACCACTGGGCTGTTGCTGCTCGCTTTGCACATCACAAAGCTCGCGTTGTGTGTCGGTACTTAGTTTTTGGCCGTTCACTAGCCGTCCCTTTAACAGGACGATGCGCAACAAAGGTTTAACCTTTGATCTGATAATCGGTTGGGTCTGCCAACAATGGCTTTGTAACAATGGCTCATTGTTCGGAATCCACAACGACAACCATATGTGGTATAACTGCGGTGCGTCGGTTGTGTATGAACTGTATTCTTCTTACTCTGACGTAATAAGTTTTGCCTTTAATAAAAGAGCAGCATCGCCTGTAGCTGTAATTCAGCGTCGTAGGACTTCGTGGAGAAGATGACCGAAAGTGGTTAACGCTTGCTAAAACCCTTTGAATTCCTATTTTGATTCAGACAGTGTGCTTGTTAGGATCCAACGCATTGCCCACATCAGCAGGGACGACGCTAGGGGGGGGGGGAAGGGACGCCCGCCCCCCCCCCCCCCTAAAATTGCTGTCCCACTGCCGCCTCCCCAGTAAAGTCATTCTAGCGTCGTCCCTGCACATCAGGAAGTAGCTTTTCCATTGTCTTGCTTCACCAATGTACGAACAATATGGGATGAATTTTTGGAAGACAGATGGCGTGCTCCCAATGTTCTAAGAAACAGCATTGCAAATAATTGCAATCTTTGCCGTTAGCTCCTCTCAAACAGTAAAACCGTAAAAAATCACGATTCCCAGTCAAATGTGAACTGAACGACAAATTTCAACCATATCTGTTGCATAAAATATTTTATCTCGTTGGCAGAACTTTCTATGAAGACACTCCAATGTAATCTTAGACCGCGCATCACGCGAAAACCACAAGGACTATCCAAACCAAACTTTGCATGCAGTAGCACGGGAGTCTGGACAAGGTTTATCAAAAGAAAAATCCGGAATCGGACATGGCGGTTGAGGAACAATCAGGGTGACAAAATGGACCAATAGCAAGAGCCAAAATCAAAATCACAACGAGACGCGAAGCTGTTTCTAATTGTTCAAGGCATCCGATTGTTAAAAGATTGATTGTTGATGATAAACGGCGGCGTTAAGTGGTAATAAACCAAATTCAAGATATTTTCACTTTTCGTCTACCGATTTGGACGTTTGAATACACCATTTTCACGGTTTTTTCACCACCTTTCCAATGGTAAAGAAAGCGGGGCCCGCTCATTATGTCAACAATGGAACTGATGACGGTCCTAGTATCAGTTCTACTTCCGAAACTTAAAATCAATGAGCTTTACACCCGTTTTTCGCAGTGACACTTTTTATTGAGAATCAGCTAATGGCGTCAGGGTGCAAACACTGCATTCACCAAATTCTAGCTGATTAGCCGCGTATTCATTTACCCTCACCATCATCAAATTTGCGAAAACAGCGAATCCATGACTTCCCAGTGTTAATGTTATTGTTTGTTTTTAAGAAGCACGAACCCAAACTGGGTTATCGGTCTCATGACGATAACAGCCAGTGGACGCTAAGGTAATTATGCTAGAGTTGAATAATAAATGGCTTTCTTACAATGACGTCGGATAATTGAACTTCGTGGAAGTGTCCTTGATCAACGTTCTTCACACCCTTTTTTGGAGCTTGATTTACCTAATCAACCTATTATACGCTAGCAAGCGAAGTCGGCATGGTTTGACTCCGCATCACCCAAGATACAGCCACCTACAGTAACGGCCGTATCATCTTTGCCTTCCATAATGCTCCGCTAGAAGGCGAAATAAATACCGACGCGACAAGTTTGCCAAGTGGCGTCATCGGTTGGCTGAATTTAGAACCCTCTTCAGTTAATTTGAAATTTCGCCGCTTGGTGTAGAGATGGCAGCACCTAGCAAACTTGCGCTTGCTCCTATGTCAATTGTTGATTTTAATTGCCTTTTTTGGTCTGATACGATATGACCTTTAATGTAGGTTGCTTTTCCAAGACCGCTTTTCCTAAATAAATTGGACTGCGCATGCGCCGACTTTGACGTCAGTTGTGTTCTTTGTTGCGTCATGTATTTGTTATCTTTGATACCAACATGGCAGTCGTTGTCGATCCGACGAATCGACGTACCTCTGGATCACGAATGGACCCAACTCTGGACCACCTGGACTAACAAACTAGTGAATACTTATTATGAAACGTAAGTGGGACTGCTCCGAACGTAAAAATTGTATTCGAGGGTATTATGCTACAATTGGCAATGTGGAATTTACGTTAGGCTCGCTTGACAACTATAGAAGAAACGATCGTGGTCCTATGAGCAAGGCCAGCTGAGATAGTAGCTGCTTCCTGGATCAACACTTATCTCAGCCGGCCTTGCCTATGCGCGACCTCCCGGCGTAGACCCGTGCGCCGCCACGCCACGCCATGCCGCCAATGAGTTTCCCAATATTCCGCACGCCGTTGCTCATGAAAAATAATTTTGGCACGCTGCCGCTGCCCGTTAATTTTTCGGCGTGCCACGTCATTAGGTAGTTTTGCATTTTAATTCAAAATTTCAGTTTTAACTTTTTAACGAGTTTTTCACGATCTGAGGAACCTTAAAAACAAAAAAAGGTAAGAAAGATTAAAATCCTTGAAATGGCAAAACGAAACTAAAAACAAACATATGTACTGAAGTATTTACTCGTCATAGTAGTGTGCTAGTTTTTTTTCACATTCGTGCAATGAGATTGGAAGTGTTAATTTTTTACATTTTTAACAATCTCCTGCTACAGCTCAGCCACCAGCCCTCAGTCGGTTTGCATGCATAGCATTCCCATCAAAGACCATAGCCATAAGTTACATTTGTTTCTAACAACGATAAAAAGTCCTAAAAATTGTGATCATTCTGACTACCACAGGGCCTCGTCACAAAATATGTGTAGAACAGCGTTTTTTGTGGTGGTGGTGGTTGTTGTTGTCCAAAATCAAGCTCCATAGATCACAGTTGTGTTCTTATCACTACATGCAGATGACATATTTTATTGAGACTGGGAAAGGATCATTGTGAAAGCCAATCTAAACACACAACACAGCTGATTAATGTGATAGGGCGAGTATGTTAATTCTTTTAACGTCATCAATGGAAAAGGGGAAGCATTTTTATTCTTGGTACGGTAGTAATGAAAAAGCGGCTCATGTTCATTCTTGGCAGGGTTTACGGTGTGTGACTGGGTGTTTGCCCTCAACACCTTGGAACGCTCTCCCCATAGAGGCCGGGGAGCTCCCGGTTGATGTGCGGGCTGGGCGATTGCTGTCGGCTTTATGCCTGAGGAATATTGCCAGAGGCGGGTTGCACCCATTTGCCCAATTTCTTGTGGGGTATGGGGCTGAGTTCTATCACTCGACAGTCCTTGGGCTCTTCGGGGTTGGGTGTGACTCTTCTGGGTGTACAGAACTGGGTAGGTTTGAGGCTCCTTTTGTGGTTAGGCCATTTGCCCCGTGGACATGGTGTGGGCAGTTGCTATCAGTCTTTCAGGGTACGAGTGGTACTTTGGGGAGTGCACAGATGACTACTGATGTTTATTGTGATGCCTCGTTCTTTCGAGAATCTTGGTCAGGGGGTGTAGGAGTGGCAATTCCGGCGCTGCGTAAGGAGCTCAGTTTCCACCTAAGGTGTATCCCTTCTGCTTTTGTGGCGGAGCTTGTCGCTGTTTCGTTGGCCTTGGACCTGGCGCTTGATTTGAAGTTGCAGCGGTTTCGGGTCATCTCTGACTCAGCTGTTGGTCTTCAGTTTCTGTGTCGCTCCTTTTGAGTCGTTTGATGCCAGCCACCCGGTAGCGTATTTACAAACCTTACTCCTATTCGGCACCGATAGCAAACCGCGTCGCCTCATTGGCGCTCTCAGTCACGTGACTCGCAGCAGACTACAACGAATGCATCAGTCGCCGCCGAAGCTTTTACCCTACGCTAATGTGGACGCAAGTAGCGGATTGAAATTAAACCTATACTACCAGCGCATTCATTACTAAGGTATACACAAATTCTGCCAACATACTGTAACTTATTTCTGTAATGAACGTTGAAAATGAAGTCGACAGCGCGGTGGCACCACTTTAGACTCGGAACTGCGAGCTGTGCACGCTCTTCTCGCAGTTTATGTATGGGCAGCCATTTGTTGTTGTTTGAGCGTTGCAGACGTGATCTTCCGTGTACAATCTAGTTAGGCAATGGTTTGAGGAATGTGCCGCAAGGCAACACTCGAGCGCAGGAAAGAATTGAAGCAACTGTATTTAATACGTTTAAAAGTATAATTTAGCTGTTAATTTCTTAACCGTAATATTTTTTTTAATAAATTGACAAATTTTAAAATTTATTTAAAAATTCTTCCTCTGCTATAGGGAAAAAAAGAACATTTTGCCGGCCCCCAGCCAGGCCGGCTAAAAATAGTATCTTTTTTTGCCTAAAACATACTTAACCTGATAATTTTAGCATTACATTGTCCTCAATTAATGTTTCCCTGGAGGTTTTTTAGTTGCTTGTAGCCGCCTGCTTGCGTGTCCCACTGCGCATGCGCAGCCCTCTCTATATAAGCGAGAACGAGGTTGGTCTCGGCATACATTTTCCTCTCAATCTGTCAGATGGTGACTCAAGAGGGGAGGTAGGGCGGGCTTAGGTTAAGTATGTTTTAGGCAAAAAAGAAACTATTTTTAGCCGGCCTGGCTGGGGGCCGGCAGAATGTTCTTTCTTTTTTTGCCAAACATATTAACCTGATAATTTTAGCATTATCAGCAGACCTCGTCAAACGTGGTGGCGGGCACCTGTCTGACGGGGCGCCCCGGGATGCAAGCAGGCTTTCCCCAAAATTTTTATTGTAGTAAAAATTTGCACTTTATTCAGAACAGGGTGTATGAAACAGGAAGTTGGATCTCTTTCGTAGGGATTGGTGGGCCTGAAAAGGACCGTTGTTTGAGTTCTTGCTTCCTTCTATGGATGGCTTGCTTCCTTCTATGGGTGGCTTGCTTCCTTTTATGGGTGGCTTGTTTCCATCATGGGATGGCTTGCTTCTGCTTCGTTTTCAGTGCTTAAGGGGGTTTGACCACGGTTCTGGCTGCGACGATTGGTCCCAGTTGGTGTAGTCCCTTTTCTTCTCTTGTCATGTTCCTCAGGTAGTGAGAGATGAATGTCGTTGGGTGACGCCAGGATGCGGCTTGAAGTATCTCTTCTATTGGTACGGCACTATGGAGTACCCATGATGTTGAAATTGCTCTGACCTCGTGTGCTGTTGCTCTTTCTCTGCTTAAGTTGGCCTCGTCGTACGGCATGTCGATTGTTTGCTTAATCCATCGGGGAATTACAAACCTTGCCTCACCGAACCAGGGATGCAGTAGGCAGGTTTTGCTGCTAGGGCTTGAGTTTCGGAACAGCGAGAGCTTGTTGCGAGTGTGACGAGGGAGACCGATTCCCTGGTATTTCAGAGGGTGGAGAAGAGCAGGAATTTGGTAACCGTCAAAAAGGCTGGTCTTGGCTGTTGTCTTGACTACCGAATTTAGTGTTAGGTGGCAGGTAATGATCGTTGAGCCTTTGGGGCTGCCGGTGCTGGAAAGGTCAGGAAAGGACTTAAGAGTTCGACGAATTGAAGGGATTGATTTCCTTTGTGGAACACTAATGAAACCATTTGGTCTACTGGCCATCAGACATTCAGTTTGTTGGTTCTTTAATGATTTTAAGGTGATTCGGGTAGCATTATCTGATGAATTGCAGTCTTCTTCAAGAGTATGATGAGAGTAACTACGTGAAGATTTGGACTGAGGAGGATTGGGTGAAGTTACGAGCCCTTGTGTTGGGACTGTAGATTTGGAAGAGGAGGGAAAGTTGGTGTGAATAGCCATGGGTGATTTAGTCCTCACCCGAGAAGTGGGTGCAGTCATGGTTGACGTTTTGGAAGAAGGGAGAGTTTCGTTCGTTTTGGCTCTTTGCTCAAAATATGGGTTTTAGTCAGGTATGAGGCAAGCACCGGCGTGGATTGCAACAAATGTCTTGTTTTTTGTCGGTGTCGGTGTCGGTGTCGATGTCGGTGTCAGTGTCGTCGTCGTCGTCATCGGAGACGGCGGCGTGCGTTGGGGAGTCAACTACGTCGTTGACGACATGCACGTCCCGGCCAGGCCGGGCGTGTAGCGGTCGTCGCCGACGATCGGACGAGCAGTTCCTTGGCTTCCCGGAAAAACGCTTTGGCTCGATGGCAGTCGTCTTCAAGGTGAGAAGTTCGAAAAGCGGCGGCGTGCGTTGGCCGTTTTGGAGCGGGGAGACGTCGTCGTTGTCAGCGGCGCGACCGTCTTGACGTTGGCCGAGCGTGAAGACGTCGTCAACGTCATCGGTGCGACTGTCTTGGTGTTGGTCGGTCATGCCATGATCGTCGCGGGCGGTGGGATAGCGGCTGGAGGGAGCGCAGCAGCTGAGGTCGGAGCGGTGTTCGGAACAGCGTTCTCCGTCGTCGTAGCGGCGAGTCGTTGCCGCCGTTGACGACATGCACGTCCCGTTCAGAGCCGGGCGAGCAGCGGTCGTCGCAGGCGGGAGGGGTAGCAGGAGCGAGAGCAGAGCGACCAACAGAGCAGACATCCATCGTCGGAAATCCAAAATCCAGGCGGGAAACGAGGTGACGGGAAGGAACCTCTGGAGGAAAATGAATGCCGAGACCAACCACGTTCTCGCTTATATAGAGAGGGCTGCGCATGCGCAGTGGGACCCGCAAGCAGGCGGCTACAAGCAACTAAAAAACCTCCAGGGAAACATTGAGGACAATGTAATGCTAAAATTATCAGGTTAATATGTTTGGCAAAAAAGAAGGAACAAATTTCTAATTATGAATTACGTATCAAGACACACGCTAGTGTGTCGCCCACCAAGATAAACGAAACATCCTGATTATATATATATATGAGCATGGTGAACACTAGACACGTTGTGTCTTAGCAGCAAAGGTAGTTTGGCTGTTTTCAGCTACTTGAGATAAATAACAATGCGACAGAAAAGGCTGAAACTTGTTTTATCGTGAGACTTTGATCGCCTGACAACATAAAAGTCACTGTTAGTGACACAGCTTAACGTTTTCTTGTTGAAAACACGATGTAAATAATGTTGATATTTGCCTAATTACTGGCTACTGGTAACGCTTTTTTTTATCACGAAAAAAAATTCTTCCTCGCGGTTAATAAAGCTGGTTCTTAGCTCATTGCAGATATTGCTACTGAGAAGTACCCTTTTCATAAGCCTCTTCTAATTGGTCAAGTGGTTCAGGGGTTAGGGACTTCTAAACGACCGAATTGATTGTTTTACATTGTTTTATACACTGTTATTATGCAACATTGCCAAACTGAACATTAAATAAATCCGTGCGTCTGTAGTACTAATAAGAACTACTAATCATATGAAAAAAAAAGGTGACTGCTGCCCTCAAAATGTAACGAAATCAAAAAAAAATTTTTTTTTAAATGGACCAGAAAACTAGATTGGTGTTTTCATCTCATAACATACCCCAAAACAAAACTTGATAAGAATTCGCACCAAGCTTTTCGCCCCGTGTGACGTCGTGATATCAAACGCCAACCACCGACTAAAACTTCTAGCAATTATCAGTAAACAATTTTCATGTAGGCCTATTTCATTTAACCTTCGAACTATTACTCGCTAGGATTAGCCTGGCGAAATAGCTTGTCGTTTGATATCACGACTTCACACGGGCGAAAAGCTAGGCGGTAATCTTTAACAAGTTTTGTTTTGGGGTAAATTTTACTTTCCGGAATAATTTTGTATTAACTATTGAACGTGGGTCGTTTTAGTTATGAGTAGGCCTTGAGTAGGCCTTTTATATTTTTTTTTTTGGCCTGTAGGTTTTGGCAATGCCCAACGAGGCTTCCCTCTACGCCGTAACGACATAAAATGTTGTTATAAAAGTTGTTTAACTATGAAAAACGCTTCCTGGTACCTAATCATAATAACAACATTGAATAAAAAAAAATAAAGATTAGTAGTAAATAGACCATAAATGATGACACAAATTGCCTCAGGGTTGTAGCTATCAGTGTTGCGGTTGCGTGGGGGGGGGATATAGGGGACAAGTGCCCCAGAGAAGGATGACGGGGGCGTAACTAGGCCCAAGATATTATTAGTGCACTTTTTTCTGAATTGTTTTTTAAATTTGGTCTTATTACCAGACAAATATACAAATTGCAAGCACGCGCAGTATCCTAATAATCTTGATGGAGAAAAAAATATAAGCCAGTCTGACTTTGTCACCTCTTTTCATTTTTTGCAAGTGGATGAGAGCGGCTGTGCTGCTTCTGTTTTGACAGTTTTAACGTGGGTGGGTGGGGGGAGGGGACGTAAAAAGTATCGTTTATGGATATACGAAAATATGTATTTTTTTTTATTGGGGAAGGGGGGGGGATTGATTGAGTTGCTGCGCCAGAAAACCTTCTAGCTACGGCTCTGCTCAGTGTCTCATTCAGTCTGTGTGTGTGTCTCTCTCTTTCCATTCCACTCTCCCCCCCCCCCTCCATTGCACCATTAAATTAAAATATACCTTTAAAAATTCCTCCTTTGGTAGTACGATATAATATAAGCACAAAGAATGGAACAAAGTGCTAATTTCGTAATTATTAACAAATTATATTTTATTAATAATTAAACTGTTAACTATCAATTATTCAGGTATAAGTAGACCTACTTGAGCCTCTTTTTTGCCTGTAGGTTTTGGCGGTGGCCCATAAGAGGAGCGTTCTATGCTGTATACATTGCTTTAGGCCGCTAACAATTAATTAAGTGGTTCTCGGGATTGGTGCTAAAAAAAAACTGACGGGGGCGGTGTTTTTTTTATGTTTTATACGTGATTTTTCAGATGCGGGCAATGGCTTTTTTTTTTTTTCTACCAAACCTAACGAAATCAGTAGCTCACATTTTGTCGTGGAGTACAGTATCTATGTTTTAATGCCAGGTTCATCATACAAATGTTATACACATTTGGAAAAAGTCATTCTTTAGATGCAATTTACTGAATTAACTGAAAAAAGCCGGTAGCTCGAGCGTGCGTTACGATACCACTGGCCTCTGGAATGAAGTAGGGGCCCTTGACCTAACGCCCACACTCGAACCTGGAATTACCTCCTTTCCTTGAGAGGATGTCCGTGGATCTCATCGTCCTGTAGCCAATGTAAAGAAGCGAACATAAAGGAACAATCGTTGGTTTTTAGGTGGTCCGGTTAACTTTATTTGATCCAGTGGGGTCAGCTATTCCATTGCTCTCACTCGCCTTTACCCTGCCTTTCTCGTCTCACGTTTGCACGAATTAATCCACGATTTCCCACAAGCGTGGTAATAGGAAACAACATCTAACACTCACAGCTGGTGAAGCTGAGAGCAAAGAAGGTAAGCCTACCATTTACCGTCGAAACACGTATTTTTCCTGGGTAGACGCCATACGAGTTATGCAGGATATATTCCCTGCTCGCAATGTATCTGCCACTTCCCAGTCATCTTGTTCAGGGAGCAGGAGTAGTGAAGCTAGGCAACTGCCTGTATTTCTCTAGTAGGCTAGTCCTAAAAATGGCGGACGGTAGCCATGTTTTACGGTAAAACAGCAGCAAAACGTCTTGCTTGTTATACTCCAGTTGTAGAAAAAAAAAAAGGGCAGAGGGCAAAAGCGAGATAAGCATGGGAAACAATACAAGTGTGGGGGCTATTGTTACAAGAAGGGGTGATGTCCCTTTATCACAGACAATGACTGGTTTTACCAGGATTATGTAGTATGACAGTAAACGGGCAAAACTTATGCTACGTTTGTTGGGAGTTTAGCATACCCATAATACATTTCTTAAGTTTACCATAGGGTAAATCGTAAAGCATCCTACGAAATGTAGAGACGAACAATGTATTACCAGTGACAGGGGGTGGAGCTAAAAATCCTCTGTCACGCCCCCTCCGGATCTGCATGGGGAGGACACAGAGAGTATACATAAAGGTAGGTTTTTATAAGTCATTAATACCCTTAAACTCAACAAAGGATCTAAAGAGACGATAGACTACCTAATTGGGTTAGTGCCATTCGGACCATAAAGAACATATTGTTATTAATACCATATTTGTATGGCCTTTGAGGAGACCCACACAAGATGCGTTTATCTTAGGGTAAAGTAAAAGTGTAGTATTATTGTATAATTCTAGGTTATCAACAAGTTGTTCTATCTCAGGGGATAGTCCTTGCAAACGTCTGGACTTACGGAGCACTTTTGCCACAGCTTGAGCCTGTGCGCGTAAGGGGGGTGGCTGACTCTCCCTGGGCTATGGTATACTGGTCGCCGTTTCTTAGACTGTATTGATGTCCCGGCGAGAGATCTGCCTCTTGTGGGTTCCCTTCCGGAAGAAGGGGTAGGTTGGGAGGATGCATTAGTTATAGTACCAACACCGCTTAGGGTATTATCCCCAAGAGAAAGGGATTCATTGGATGTCGGGAGCTGTTGTGATACATCCCTGGATGTGTCACCTCCACTACCTGGTGGAATAGGTGTAACAGCTGGTGATCCACAGGAAGGTAGGCTGCCGCCGGTAGGGGGTTGTCTGGCGTTATCGGGGGGAGCCCGAGGAGAATCATCCTCACTGGAGCTGCTTATTTCGGTACTTGTCGCCCCGGACACATCGTCATCAGTGGACTGAATATATGGAAACGGCAAGGAGGGAGGATGGAAGTATTGCCACCCATTCACGTGTTCCACAAACCTGATATTAGTATGTACCTCTAACTGCTTACTAAGAGGATCATATGTTTTGTAGGCACGTCGCTGCTCATGGAAGCCCACATACACCCTGGGAGCACCAATGGCACCGAATTTTTGTGGACGTACCACTGGGTGCAAGAAGACATAACATAAGCACCCATATCTCCGTAGCTTAGACGCGTCTGGCACAATTCCTCCCCACAATTGGTTAGGAGACATTTCATCTGGCCGGGCCGCAGTGCTGGAGTTGTTGTGGATATAGCTTGCTTCAAGGCATGCCGTCCCCCAGAAAAACTGCGGGAGGCCTGCATCTTCCAGAAGAGACCGTGCAATGGTTTTTAGGCAGAGTACTGCTCTTTCTGACAATGAGTTGCCTTGTGGTACTCTAGGAACCGTGGGACAGTGCATAGTCCCGTTGCTGCGGAGGAATTCCCGTAAACGGTACGTTTTGTACATCAGTGCACCATCTGTCACTAGTCGGGATAGCGTTTGGCCAGTCTCGGCCTGACGATACCGTATCTCCGCTATAAGGGTATCTACAACTTCTGTTTTGTCCTTAAGGATATGGGTGAAATAGCGCCTGGTCCCCCTGTCGGTTATTGCAAAGATATATTTGCCGTCATAAAAGGTGGGAACATCTGAAACATACGCCTCGTCGCCAGACCACAGGAACATACGACTGACAAGGGTTTGGTCAGGGATAGGCGGATGGCTAGACCGTCGCATCTTAGTCTTTTGGCACACGTCACAACTAACAGTGGGTTTCCCCGTTTAGGCTGGAGATTTTAGGGTGCCTTTAGGGACCATCCACTTAATCCGATCATAGGAAATGTGCCCCATACGCCTATGGAGCATATTAATATTAAGCGCCCCACAATATTGGTCGGGGTTAAGGTTATGGAGATAGCACTCCCCTTCCCCCTCCAATCCTGGGTTGGTATCACTGTGGTTTAATTTCCCCCTCTGAGTGAGGTGTCTCATAAATGACATTGCCCTTTCTGGGGAAATATTATCAGAAATGTACTCTCCGTCTCCCAGGAATTGATCAAAATGATACAATTCTTCGAGTTCTTCGTTACGAGTAGGCAAATCTGCCTTAGGTAAGGTTTGGGCAGCTTCATTTTCGTTTTGCAGAGTTGCATTGGGGAGGGTATTGTCAAGCGATAATGTTTCGTTTGGGGCAGGATGTTCAGGAAAGTCGACGTTAGGGAGATTGGCATGCGAGTGGGAGTCGGTCCCCCCTCGAATTGGCCATTTTGATATAATTCCTGGGGCGGCACCAACATAGCAAGGGGTACAGAAATGTCCAATCGTGGATCAGGTGTAAAACCACCAGAAGCATTGACAAGGGCAGGTAAGGTATCAGCTAAGGGTCGTATACAGGGGTTGGTTTGGGGAAGTTTATCCAAAATAGGGTAAACAGGGACAAAATTGGCCGTTTGTGACACACCGGCAGAGGAAGGGATTGAAATTGGGGTCGAAAATTCGAGGGAACGTTCGGGGAGAGTGTTTGACTAGGTTGTGGCTCTGAGCGCACATTACTAGTAATGGATATTTCGTGTGGGGAAAAGTCATCTAATTCGGAAAGGGGACATTGCCTCTGTTGGGAATTAAAGATAGATCGAGGATCCTGAGTAACATTTACACGTGAGACATAAGGTGGAATACGCTTTGGTTTTGAGCGTGTTAAGTCCAAGTGGGAAAACAAAGGGGGTTTATCTTCAGTATATACAGTTGGACACATAAAACCATGCATATTTTGATATTGTTGTTGGTTATGGCAGTGGGCCGTTGCCTGTGCTTCTGGATAACCAAAAAGAATGTTAGTTCGCCCCTCAGCATAAGCTCGTTCAACTTCTCTTTTAACACTTGTACCGTGCACATCATATGTTGGATCAATATTCAAGTCAATGTCAAATAAATGGTTTCTTTTCCCAAACATCACCAATCTATTGGGTTTGGTGATTTGATGCATATAAACTCCTTTACGTCTTAAATTTGTATTTAAACCATCGTTTATCATCCTTGAGGCAGACAAATTCTTGCTTGCCGTGGGCATTTCCATGACATTCCTTAAAATTACAGGTACCTTTAAAATTACAGGTACCTTTACCTTACAGGTACCTTAAAATTACAGGTACCAATACCAGGTACAGGTAGTGGTTGACCTTTGGCGTTATAGCCAGTAACTTTTATGTCACCTATACTCCTACGGCACTAGCACCATCTGAAGCCAACGCTATGTGTACCCGTGGGCACAACGAACGATCAATCGTTTTATAGCAATATCTAACCAGAATTAACGTTGCTGCAGAATCATGGGAAAATGTATGGCACAAGTTACTTACCCCGGCTGCAGAATTCCGGGTTTTAATTCTAATTTTACCGTCCAAGAGTTGAGCAGATATGGCTTGTCCATCTTGCCGATCCTGACTTGTTAACGGGTTGCTAGGTGATTGCATCAGTCCATAGGCTTTGTGCTGTTGAGTGAGAAAGGCAACGTTGTCCTCGTTTGTTGTGGATTGTTGGCTTCCTTGCTGGCGTTGAAAAGGAGGCGTCATCGGGTTCAGTCGGGATCCTTGGCTGGGGGCTCGGTTGAGTGGGTCATTCACCCCAGGCGGTTTTCGTGTTGTAAAATTCATGTTACTAAGGGGTGTTTCTCGGTTGCTAGGGCAATCTTGGCTCACGTGTCCCCACCCGTAACAGGAATAGCACCTCGGGCCACGTGGCAAGGCACGAGGGTCAATCTGGTCGCAGGTGTAAAACGTGTGAGAGTTACTTTTGCAGTAGGAGCAGGACCGTGGCTTAGCCTGTTGTAATCTTTTAGGTTGTGAAGGCCGTACCTTAGGAACAGTTTCTGGAATGTTTACAGCAGCAAAAATGTTGGACCTGTTTCGTTGAGCATCTGTTTCGTACAGTGGACTTGCAGAGTAGGGGCTCGGCCTCGTTTCTCTCGGTTGGGGCCAGTACGAATGTGCGTTGGCTTGCTCTTGTGGGAAAAAAGGAGTGATGGGGAGTTGGCCTTCTACTGACGTGTAGGTGAGGCTATCTAATAGTTCTTGTTGTACCAGATCGAAAGTTAGGGGACGACCGCTTCTAAGAAGTGCTTCCTTTGCCATCCAAAGGCTTGGTCGTTGTATTCCTCGTAATAACCAAGTGCACGTTTGGGCTTCTGTAAGGCCATAGCCGGTTTGAACTACTTCATCCATTAGAGCTCGTCCTCTCCGTACGTATCGGTTGACATCCTCGGTTGGCCCCATTTGAACGTGAGTCAGCTCGGCTAAACGGTGTAGTTGGTTAAACTGGTCTGTCCTGGCATATTCGTTTGCAAGCCTCTCCCATATGGTTCTGGCCAGTCTTGTATTTTGGAATTGAATGTAAAGCTCGGGTACCATAGTTCGCATCAACATCAGTATACATTGGTTGTTGAGTTCGCTCCAGGCTTCAACCTCTTCTGGTGTTACTTGAGCAGGGTCCGGGGGATTCTGTGTCAATACTGTCGGACTCCACTTCTTTTCCACAGCTTGGCACAAAAATTGGGCTTTCCACACATGGTAATTCTCTGGGCCCCTTAGTATCACTATGCCTTTATAGGTGGACTTCTGGCGTGATGCCCGTGGGGTATACGGTTGTTGTTCGTGCAAATAGTTCCAAGGGTCTGTCATGTTGCAGTTTGCTGTCTTCTAACGCTTCGTGAGTCCTCTAGGGTTCGTTCACAGGCGGGTAACATAGTGGAAAGGGTGTGGTTGACTCCTACATGGGGCGGTAGATTGATATCACTTCTTTACACGACGATGGGGATGTTTTGTGATGCTACCAAGTGAAAAAGGCCGGTAGCTCGAGCGTGCGTTACGATACCACTGGCCTCTGGAATGAAGTAGGGGCCCTTGACCTAACGCCCACACTCGAACCTGGAATTACCTCCTTTCCTTGAGAGGATGTCCGTGGATCTCATCGTCCTGTAGCCAATGTAAAGAAGCGAACATAAAGGAACAATCGTTGGTTTTTAGGTGGTCCGGTTAACTTTATTTGATCCAGTGGGGTCAGCTATTCCCTTGCTCTCACTCGCCTTTACCCTGCCTTTCTCCTCTCACGTTTGCACGAATTAATCCACGATTTCCCACAAGCGTGGTAATAGGAAACAACATCTAACACTCACAGGGAGTCAATATTGCCAGCAATGACGGCACTACCCCGTTGGATCTTCCTCTCAAGTCCGTGAAGATTCAGGCCTAATACCATGGAACGGTGAAGCTGAGAGCAAAGAAGGTAAGTCTACCATTTACCGTCGAAACACGTATTTTTCCTGGGTAGACGCCATACGAGTTATGCAGGATATATTCCCTGCTCGCAATGTATCTGCCACTTCCCAGTCATCTTGTTCAGGGAGCAGGAGTAGTGAAGCTAGGCAACTGCCTGTATTTCTCTAGTAGGCTAGTCCTAAAAATGGCGGACGGTAGTCATGTTTTACGGCAAAATAGCAGCAAAACCGTCTTGCTTGTTATACTCCAGTTGTAGAAAAAAAAAAGGGCAGAGGGCAAAAGCGAGATAAGCATGGGAAACAATACAAGTGTGGGGGCTATTGTTACAAGAAGGGGTGATGTCCCTTTATCACAGACAATGACTGGTTTTACCAGGATTATGTAGTATGACAGTAAACGGGCAAAACTTATGCTACGTTTGTTGGGAGTTTAGCATACCCATAATACATTTCTTAAGTTTACCATAGGGTAAATCGTAAAGCATCCTATAAAATGTAGAGACAAACAATGTATTACCAGTGACAGGGGGTGGAGCTAAAAAATCCTCTGTCATTAACGAAGAAAGACAATACCGCCACCACTGTGAACAGCAAAGGATGACATGATGACGAAGAAATTCCATCGCGGTTCACAATGCTGGCTCCAATTATTGCGAATTTTTACAGCTAATTTCTTTAATTTAGAGGTGTTGTTTTCTATCCCATGCGTGCTTATATGACAACACCGTTCTACCTTGCAATCACATCCTCTTGTTATCTTCTTTGGACACGTTTATACAATTCATTCAGCAAACTAAACCGTTTATCCTAGAAAGATTGGTTTAAACTCATCATACAGAGCCACTTCCGCTGATGTGCCCTTTTTCTAATAGTACTTTCAAATAGTTGCAGTTACAGTTTGATTGTTTTACATTATTTTAAACATTGTTATTAAGTAAGTGCACATCAGCAAACGCCAGTTTCAATGCGTAGGCTGAAGATTTAACAGATACTAACAATGCTGGATGGTGAGCCAGCAATTCACTCGTACTTTGAGAAAACGAAGGAAAAAAAGCAGTATCGTTACACGAAGTAGTTTGTGTTAGTTTGTGGTTTGACGTCAACTTCCCATGTTAAAGCTAAGCTGCCCGCTGCCCATTTGGCTTGCCGTCCTGTAATAATACGAATATTTTCAAGGCAAGCAGCAAGAGAGCTGCAGACAAACCATCTTCAAACAGAACATCTTGTGCTGAATAAACGAGCAAAGCGGGCAAGATTCAGTGCGTTTGCAAGAAGTACAAACGACAAAAAAGAATTCGTTTGATATTATTTAAGGTAAGGTTTAACTGAACCAAATCCAAAATAGCAAAGGAACACCAATAAGCTTTCCTGTAAGGTTTTAAATGACACAATATTGCTGAAGGGGTAAGTCCACGTGAAACCTTACTGAAGATAACTGAAAAATTAATCAAAATAAAAGAACAAGAAAATTATAATTAAATTTTAAAACATAAAAATAGGAGATTATAATAGTGAGGTCAGTACGAGAGAGATGTACGCCCAACTGGGGGAACAAAGGGATGCCGCCGCTAATCCTTTAATCCCCTCCCCCCCCCTCCCCCCTATTGTGCAATCGTTAATCCGCTGGGTAGTCGCGGTAAATTTCTCGGAATTGAGAAGGAGGATGTTGACCTGCACCCCTGTGACGTCATGAAGGTGGGCACCATTTTTTCGTTCCTTTCTTTCCTCCTATTCGTCCTCCATTTTTTATTTTCCTTCGTTTCTTTTTCTGTTTTATTAAATTAGTATTGAATCAGTAGAAAATTGTTTTTCTCGGCTGTGGCGATTCGAACCAGATGGCTTATCAGATGAGTTAGTGACTAACGTCCTATAGTTTGTTCCACATTATGTTTTCAGAAAACTGACTGGATGACGACTGGTTTTCTTGCACTAAGACCGCCAAAAAATGTGATATCACACTTGTAGACTCAACATAGTTACTGTTAGAGTTTACAAATGGGATGTTTACGGATTTTTTGTACTCGTAGTGGAAGAAGATGTGGCGTCATACAGTCAGTTTTCTGAAAACATAATGTGGAACAAAGTATAGCCCAGTACTGGACCACGACGACAAGTTGGAAGGAAGGGTTGAGTTGTTGGTCTTAAAGATAATATTGGAGTTGAAGGAGAAGACATCACGAGGCATGGAGTTTTTAGAGGAAGTTGACTATTAAAAAATTATCTGCGGGATCTGCGGCACTATTAATTAAAAAACAAGCCTCTCTACAGGGTGCCGTTACAGCACAAGTAAGATTAAAGATGACCCCCTCCCCCACCCCTGGGCATGTCTGGACATGTCTGGGCATGAATCTGGACAACTGGCTAAAACTAATATTACTCGCGCACAATTTTCATTTACACCATGGCAGTCAAACTGAAAAGACTTTATTATTCTGCTCAGTTGCCAGGGAGTTTGGGAGGGATTGATGCTTTAAGGAAAGTGAGCGGGGATTCGCTAGCAAAAACTTTAGACTTTCTACAGGGTGAACGAACCTACACTTTGCACAAGCCATTGAGAAAGACATTTCCGAGAAACAAAACTATTTCGTGGGGTATAGATTATTTATGGCAGGCAGACTTGGTGGATGTTGAATCGTTTGCTAAATACAACCAAAACTTTGCCTACTTACTCACAGTAATCGACGTGCTGTCCAAGTACGCTTGGGTTGTGCCTTTAAAAAATAAACAAACTGCTACGGCATTGAAAGTATTTCAAACCATTTTTAAAGAGGGCCGGCAGCCGTCCAAATTAAATACGGATATGGGCGGAGAATTTGAATCCAAGGCACTTAGTGATTTCTTTAAGAAAAATAATATTATATTTTACACAGCTAAAGGAGAGAAAAAAGTGGCGGTGGTAGAACGTTATAATAAAACACTGAAATCTCGCATGTGGCGGGCGGTATTTTACGCACAAAAACACGCTATGTTACACCAAAGTGTTAAAACAATTGGTTAGCTCTTACAATCGTATACATCACAAGAGTATTGGAATGCGACCGATTGATGTCAACGCTGACAACGAGGCAGCAGTGCGCGAGCGCTTGTATGGCGATGACGTCATGAAAAAAACTCCCACCCCCGACTATAAATATCAGATTGGTGATACCGTCAGGATCAGTAAGCTAAAGCACGTCTTCGAGAAAGGTTATCTCCCAAACTGGACCGAAGAAGTGTTTACAATAGCGAGCAGAATACCTAGGAGACCGGCCGTATACAGAGTTAAAGATTCTAATGGCGAACTGATTTTGGGCACATTTTACGAGCAAGAATTGCAAATAGTGCGAGTCGATAAAGACCAACTCTATATTATCGAAATAGTTTTGAAACGCCAAAAACGTTAAGGTATAAACCAAGTGTTCGTCAAGTGGAAAGGCTATCCAAACTCTATGAATTCTTGGGTCGATGCTTCTTCCTTAGTAAAATCATAATGGAGAGCTTTTACATAATTTTACCTTCCAACGTTAAAAATGGAGGCAGTATGTTTCGTTATATTACGCCTCTGCCTTACACTTTAGAATTGAGCGGTAAGTGGGAAGTTGCACTCACTGAAATGTTTATGCCCCACTCCTGGTTTAATATCGACGAATCAAACAATATGATAGAATTTTATGAGGGTAGCAGAGCAGAGGGCATGCCGCCTACAACACCCGTTGCAGCATCGATTGAAACCAACAATTCGTGGAATTATGATAGAGCGATAGATCAACCTGCTCAAGTTTTTTCACACGTGACTGAAAATGCAACAAAGACCAATCATTCATCGGAAGCAAGACTGCCAGTAGGCTACTACGAAACTGTTGAAGACATTATTGAAGCTATTTACAAGTCATTGTCGGAACTTGGGCAGCAAAATATAAAAATAAAAAAAAATTTTAATGGCAGTATTACTGTCGAAACTGAAAGTGAGGCCTACTTGTGGTTGAATGAAAACTTGGCTCAAATGCTGGGATTTTCCATTCAGTATTTAAAGGGGGTGGTTAGCGGTACTTATTTAGCAGATGTAAAGAATGGTATGTACAGCACCGTAGTGTACACTGATATCATTCTGCTTCAAATTATTGGAGACACACAGGTTCAAGTGTTATGCATTGTTCCCCTATACGGCAACACCGGAAATTTATTAGTGTTCAGGTTCCCTACCCCAGATTACGTACCGATTTCACGAAATAGTATTCCCTCAACTGCGATCGATATTCGCACAGATCACGGCGAACCGATAGTATTTCAACAAGGTAAGGTGTGTTGTAAGCTTCATTTTAGACCCAGCTTCAGTTCAGTAAACATGGCAGTCCCGCACGTCTCCGACCCTAATATTTACGTTAAATATTATTTGGAACAAGCTGGTGGAAGTAATCAGCTGTACTACAGGGGAAGGCGGGTGCAGAGGGGGTTTGGTTTAGGTAGCATTTTCGGGCGTCTGTTTCGTTTCGCAATGCCTTTAATAAAAGGAAGTGGCTATTTACAGGTACAGTACCTGCAAACAACTGGCTATTTACAGGTACTATACCTGTAAGTAATTGACTATTTACAGGTACTGTACCGGTAAGCTACTGGCTATTCACAGGTATAGTGCTCAAAAAGTGAATGCACTAAAGCCAACATACTTCAGTATCACGAAGGCATCCGGCTGCATTGCTGTCTGAATCGTAGTTTGATCTTCTAGGAAAATCATTAGGAAAATAAAGAAAGACTGCAGTGAAGGTTTCGTTTAGTAACTAATCATTCTCGTTACTAAAGTCCGCAGATGTGCGTTAAAGTCACGTCTTACGCGTAATTCCAGAGCTGTGCTTCGACAAAACGCCTTACAAATGTAAATTTTGCGGGAAGGCTTTTGAGTTAGACTCACTGGTGGCCAAGATAACCAAATCTGTAATCACAATTGATGTTAACCACGCCAAATTTGAGGAATCTGGGCCAAATATTTACCTGAAAACGTGGACGTTAAGCCATCGTTTCAGGCATAAAACGTTGCGTGTTCATGAATACGAAACAAATATCGCATAATAACGTGGCGCCATCTGTTGTCATTTTGTGTCATTAACTTTTAGCATTGTTCACTGGTGCTTGCGAACGTATTGGATTCTCTCAGATTAATTTACGCAGGCTTAGCTAACATTTACGTTTTTTGATAAATTTGCCTTGTTCATGGTTTTTGGTCATTAGATGTGCTTTAAAGCCACGTTTAACGTGTAATTTCAGAACAGTGTGCAATCTTCGACAAAACGCCTTATAAATGAGAATTTTGCGGGAAGGTGCTTGAGTTACAGACTCAACGATTATAAACCCACTCGTGGCCAAGGCGATCAAATCTCTAAACATTCTCACAAACTGATGTTAACTGGGGCATATGTGATAATGTGAGCGATATGGGCCAGAGTTTTACCTGAAGACGTGAACTTTGTGCAGTCGTTTTAAGCGTTGCAAAAGCGGATTTATTACACATTTATACAAATGGAAAAATTACACGACTGTACAGTGGCGCCATCTGTTATCAATTACATTGTTACCCGCTATAGATTGTTCACTGGCGCTTGAAAACTTACCATATTGTCTTAGGTTAACTTACGTAGGCTTAGCTAATGTTTACTTTCTTGATAATATCTGTTTGTTCATGGTTTGTGTATTCCTTCGCTTGCTGCAGGATTTAACGATATGAAAGACAACAGATGGCGCCGGGGCAGCATCGTGCGATTTTCGTAAAAAAAAAATTAGCAATAAAATGCTGTTTTCGTTCATATCTAGCCTAGGGTTATATGGATTTGATGAATAACCACCATGCCTGATCAGTTACGAAATTCACACAGTAGAAAGAAACTATTTAAATGTAATGTATGTATGCACGATTTTTCGTCTTTTGGCTAGTGTGGTATTGTCTTTTTACGAATTAATCGGATTCATTTGGGTTTCATGAATGAACTGTTGTCGGATCTGGTTTATGAGATACGCATGGAAGTGAACAATCATGTAAATGTAATGTGTGCAGATGATTTTTTTAGTTTTTACAAAATTTTTTGGCGGGGGTTGAGAGCAAAATAATTTAAAAAAAAAATTGAAAATGAGGTCCCGCAATTCAGCTAGGGGTCTGTCGAACTTCCCAAAAAATAATTCATTTCCAGCAGTACCTTTGAAAAGTTGTGAAAACAAGTTTCACAATTTTTTTTTTACTTGGCAGCAAACGCTTTGTCTACTTTTAACAAATTTCAGTCCTAATTTTTCGGATCTGGAGATGGGGGTACTTCCCCAGCCGCCCCCCCTCCCCCCACACCCCCGGGTGCGACACTAGTTGAGTCATAGTGATTGTTTTTGACCGCTTAAAACAAACTTAACTGAAACAAGCTACTGTCAGCTTTTCGTACGAGCTTGACTGTATATTTCATGTTAAAAAAATCACATGCCACGCGCACAGTGTCAACTCTGACAAGTCGATGCTTTTAAAAGGTTTGTCGTACGGCTATGGAATTTGATGCTTCCTCGAGTAAGGCCGTACTTTAGATATTACTGGAATTTTCAGGATTTTCTTAGACGACCTTCAAATATTCAGGCAGATCGTACTTTAATGTGAAATCAAACTGCAATAACCGAAATAATTATTCTTTATGTGCCTAGCATTAGTAAAAAATGAGGAAGAACACAAGTTCAGTAGTTTTATGGTAGCCAGTTGCTTGTAAACATAGTACCTGTAAATAGCCAGTTGCTTACAGGTACTATACCTGTAAATAGCCAATAGCTCACCGGTACAGTACCTGTAAATAGTCGATTACTTACAGGTATAGTACCTGTAAATAGCCAATTGTTTGCAGGTACTGTACCTGTAAATAGCCACTTCCTTAATAAAACGTGGCGCTTCACACGTAGGCCAAGCTTTTGCTAGAACTGGAGCCAATGTGACGCTCGATGCGGTGGCCGGTTCAGACATGACTAGCGGGTGATGCTGCAACTTACATTAAAGATCAAGTAGATGATGGCCAGAAAAAAGGACTTAAAAAGAAACGTCCGACTGGAGGACCTCATTCTAAGTGCAGCCGTGCTAGAGCAAAGTACGGCATTTTTACCTCCTGAGATAGCGTTACTTCATCACAAATCTGCAGAATGCTGCAAGAGCGAATTGGACATTTATGCGGTGCCAGCCACACAAACACAGATACAAAAGGGGTCGTGGGTGACTTACCTTCCTACGGCCAACATTAGTGATACGGGACCTATTGAGTTTCAAATTCCTGCATCCGGTGAGGCTATTGATTTGAATCAATACACAGCTATACGTACGTGCGAGAATTATCAAAGCAGACGGCACAGCCCTAGATGATAACAGCGCTGTTCCACCTTGCAATTTATTTTTGCATTCATTGTTTAGCCAAATTGACGTCACTTTATCCGATAGGCTGATTAGTGGTGGGAGCAACACGTACGCGTACAGAGCTTACCTCGAAACATTATTAAATCATAGTGAAGAAGCCAAGAAAAGCTGGTTAGCTGGTTAAATTTTATTTCCCAGCAAAAGACAAGTGTGCCGAATTTTTTGATTCTTACGGACGACCCCCAAGTTACTATTCGCATTATTTTGTCCTATTTTTAAGAAGAAATTCACCGAGATGGATGCGCAATACCGTACCAATTCAAGCAAAGAGGAGTTACGCCTGTGGTGCACACTGTTTGTTTTATTTAAAGTTACGAGCAAACGGCATAAGCATGAAGAATATTGTTGATAATTATTATACCAAGAATCGTAATGAAAATGATAAAATTGTTGTCAAGAATGCACACGCCATACGTTGTATTCCCAATTATTGTAAAAATTTGCAATCTTGTTTACCTATTGTAAAATTTAAAAAAATGTCAAAAAAAAATGTGTCACAGTTAACTTTTTTTATTAATATTTATACAATTAATATTTCTCCCATGTTTTATACACTTTAGCATAAGGATTTGTTCTTTGTGAACGCAGTCTCTTTTTTTATTGTACTGTGGGGGGTAGATTGACGTCTAGGGGCAGTTAAAACTTGCTTCTTCCATTTAGGCTTAGTATTTTCTAATGATCCAATAGCACGGGCCATGTGTTGCCATCCTATGGGGCGTTCTGCAGTATTCGGCGAAAGTAAGTCTTTAACGAGCACAGTAACGTTTGATCTGGGTACAATCTTGTTTAAATACATAATTTCACCTTTGGGGGACCATGATATAATTTCTGGATGCTCTTTCATTTTATTAAGAATATCTTTAACTGCAATTTCATCTTCAGGCAAACTGTTTTTGTAAATTTTCCTTTCGATTTTATCAGTTCCAACTAGATAATCATCTTCCTCATCTGAAGAGGGGTGGGGGGGGGAGTGGAGCAGGTGCCGCCGGCTGCGTACTTGAAGTCGATGGTTGAGCAGGAGGGATGTTGGTAGGCCTTGCACGCTGATATACAAGATAACGCTGGAAAGTTTGTTGATAAAGATCGGATTTCGTTTGAGGATCTAAGGACTCGTCGGTAAGTATTCTAGTGAGTTCGTTATTGATGGATGAGACTGCAATTCCATAAGGCTTTGGTTTTTGAGCAGGAAGTGTACTACCAATACGATCGACGGGGACTAATGCTAATTTTTTAAAGTGTGCCATTATGATCGCAAACCTAAAATTCCACCAAGTACTGGGGCTAGTACAGATAATAACGGCCCAATAAATCCTCCCTCCTGATTCAAAATGCGTTGTTTCCTGGCCAAGTTCAAACGACGATCTGCCAGTTGGCGTATTAGACGCTTATATTTAACTAATTTGCGTTTCTGTTGGGGTGTGAGGTTGACATTACCTTTTAATACATTCTGGCAACATTCGCACAATGAGTACACAATGTCTTTACCTCCCGCTTGCAGTATAGTTTTTCGTCGTTTTGGAGATGCTTTCAACAACAGTTTTATTACCGGAGCGGTTTTGCGCAAGCGAGCGGAGAGACCCATGTTGCTCTGTTTGATGTCTGGCTTTCAAATGACCCGTCTTGTTATATTTGTAAGTGATATAAGTGTTTACTTCAGGATGGGATAAGTTAATAAAATTTTCTAGGTCCATTACGAATAATGCTATTGCATAAATTATTATGCAGACTAAAGTAATGCCAAAGGCCAGCTTTTTCTTACTGGTGCTTGGCAAAGCATTATTTTCTGACATAGAAATATTGCTGCTCTTGTGGAAGTATTCCTGTGCGGAGCCTGTGTTGTTCTGGCGTATCTTGCATAAAGTCAATCATTATATACCCGTGCACTTCAGCTGTTGCATCGGAATAAGCTTCCATCAGAAATTTACTCTCACCAGGATACACCTGTCGTGCCAAATGAACAATTTGTGACCGTTCGCGTGGATTTTTAAAGAGAATTATTTAAGTAGTGTGCATTTAAACTAATTGTTCTACTTTCTTTACTTTTAAAGAATAAATTTTGTACCATGAAAATAACTTAGATTTTCGATGGTGGGAACCTTTAGTAAACAATTTTGACACGGTGACATCACTTTCACTCAATAAATCATCTAAAACTAATAAATTTGTATCACTGGGGGAAAAACTTGAATAAATTTCTGATGACAAGCCTTCAATCCATGTTATTCTGGGTACTTTTGCTTCCAATTCAGTATACGCTGGTTGATATTCACCGTAGCACCAAACAATACGATTGAACTTTTTAGTAAACATTTCATCTTTATGAATTAATAATTGTGAAACGAGACATGTTTTTCCATACTGTGAGGCACCAGCAATTAAAATGTTACTTGGTGTTTTAAGACGGGATTGAAATTCAGCAGCCATCCTCACACTTTGACTGTCAGCAAACAAATGAAATTGTTGAACTAGTCTAAGCTAACTTATACTATAAATGAGATGCAGTTTTTTTTTCAGGTTGAACAAGTTTTTTTTATTAAAAAAAAGATAATCAAGGCAGTAGGTTTTAGTTTTAGCTAGTAGGCCTATGCCTACAAAAAATTAATTGGAATACTTTAATTTAAAAAAAGTTTGCAACTTTAAAAAGTTTAAAATAAATTCTGAATAACTAGCGCCTGGTATGCATTGATTATCAACAAGTTTACATTCAAATTTTTAAAAGTCAGTTCAGTTGCAATGAAAAAATAATATTTACATTTTAAAAACACAAATTTAAAAACACAAGTTTAAAAAAGTTAGCAATAAAAAATAAAAAAAAGTTTTGTTTGCAAGTCTAAAAAATAAAATCTAATTACAAATAAAAAAAAGTTTGAAAAAGTTTTCAAAAAAAGTGAAGTTACAAATTTCAAAAAAGTTTGTTGTGAAAAGTTTAAGTTACAAATTTAAAAAAAAAGATTGTTGTGAAAAGTTAAGTTTGAAATAAAAAAGTTAAGTTAGAAATTAAAAAAAATTAAGTTTAAAAAAATAATTTACATAAATTAAATATGTACAACAATAAAAACGCAAGTTAGAAAAATATTTACATTTTAAAACAAGTTAAATAAAAAAAGTTAAGTTACTAATTCAAAAAAAAAGTTTTTGAAACGTTTGCACAAGTTAAAAAAGTATGTACAACAAAAAAAAAACAAGTTGAAAAAATATTTACACAAATTTAGAAAAGTTTGTTTGAAAGTTAAGTGTGCAAAAAAAGTTTGTTTGCAAGTTTTAAAAATAAATTCTATTACAAATTAAAAAAATTGCAAGATAAGTTGAAAAAAAAAGTTAAGTTGAAAAAAAAGTTAAGTTGAAAAAAAAAGTTAATTTGAACAAAAAAGTTAAGTTGAACAAAAAAGTTAAGTTGAACAAAAAAGTTAAGTTGAACAAAAAAGTTAAGTTTAAAAAAAAAGTTAAGTTTGGAAAAAATAATTTACACAAATTAAAAAAAACACAAGTTTTAAAAAAGTTTTAAAAAATTTTACACAAAATAAAATGTACAACAATAAGAACACAAGTTAAAAAAGTTACCAAAAAAAAGTTAAGTTTTAAAAAGTTTGTTGTGAAAGTTGAGTTTGAAATATAAAAAAAAAGATTGTTTGAAAGTTAAGTTTGAAATTAAAAAAAAGTTTGTTGTGAAAGTTTAAAAAAAAAGTTTGAAAAATAAATTACACAAATGAAATATGTACAACAATAAAAACACAAGTTAGAAAAAATAATTTACAAGTTTGAAAAATTATTTACACAAATTTAGAAAAGTTTGTTTAAAGGTTTTTTATTTTTTATTTTTATTTTTTATTTTACACAAAAACAAAATACAGACAATGTCAAGTGAAACAAAACAGAAACGCAAAACCACACAAAAGAAAAAAACCCAGAGAAATCCATTTTAACAACCAAAGCACTCATCCAGTTTCATTTCCAAGTCACCCCACTGTAAACTTTTTGTAGTTTTGTCTGCCCAATCTGGTAAATTTTTTCAAATACTTGTTTGTGTTCTAAATTTTTTTTAAATAATTGTTAACTATTATTGGTGTTGGTTTTAATTTCTGACATTTACATACCCATAAAACATATTTAAAATGTAATGTAATAAAATTATATAAAGTATTTTGGCAATCATTCGTACCCAACAATCCACATACAATGTTAAGACTTTTTGCAGCGAAGCAGCTGGGATCGACTTTAATAATAATTTTATTTATAAGCTGCCATATTTCTTCAGTGTACTTGCAAAAAAAATAGATGTTCAATTGTTACTTCTTCATTTTGGCAAAAAGTGCAGAGTGGAGTGCCGACATCCTTTACCATTCCAAACAGAAATTTATTAGTTGCAATACGTCTGTGCAATAATTTAAAAGCAAAAACTTTCATTTTGGGTTCTTTAATATTTACTAACAAATTTTGATATATGGCTTTCCATTCTACTTTTGCATTTATTACAGTTTCCCATTTTTCTTGTACCTTTTTTGGTTTACTGATTTCATATTTACATAACATTGCATACACATATTTATTATTTGTTTGTTTTCTGATAAAATCCTGGATAACAGTTGAATGTTGTAAGTCTGTTAATTTATTTTTAGCCTCATTTATTTTCTTTCGCCATATTATTGGTATGGCTTTATGAATCCTGATGAAATCCAGAAAAGTAGTTTTTTTTTACCTACAGCAGTTTTGAACTGATACCAATTCATAAGTGTTTGAAAGTTAAGTTGAAATTAAAAAGTTTGTTTGAAAATTAAGTCAGAAAGTTAGCAAATAAATTTGAACAAGTTAAAAAAAAGTTAAGTTGCAAATTAAAAAGTTTGAAAAATTTTGTTTACAGGTTAAAGTTATGCTCGCCAATTTAAAAACACTAGTTAAAAAAAAGTTTGAAAAGTTTGTTTGCAAGTTTTAAAAAAGTTATTTACACATTAAAAAAACTTATGCACTATTTACATCATTACCAAACAATAGCGCCGCTAAACATTCATCAATTCTGTACAGGTAACCAAAAGGGCAAGTAGACCCATCGCACAGAAGCACATTCTTGTCATACACAAATTTATACGATTTCACTGTGTCTTTTGTGAACAGGCTAGCAGTTGCTTTGTCCCTAGTGATTGTAGATGTAGGCACAATAATAGTCGATGCACGGTCGGTGTTAACAATGAAGTCCCGTAGAGTATTTAAGTTTAGGAGCTGTGATGCTGAATAGTTGAGCGTGATTCCTCTAACTTTACACACAGTCTTCCCGTTACTCAAACGGTAGGCGTAGTTTTTGGGTCCTCCAGAAACAAACTCGGTGATGGTGACATCAGGGCCATGACATGCCAACTCGTCCTTCAGCATGCCTAGATAGTCTTTTATGTACGGTTTTAAAGGGTCCTTCCCTACAGGGTGGCTGAACAGGATACTGTCAGTGTCGCTGTAGTGAGCATTCTCGCCAACAAGGTCCAGGAACTTGTATAAATGCAGCCTTGCGAGCGCTGTCGTAAATGCAACGACTACATTTGTATGTTTACTCGGCGTGATGAATTCGGCAGTCTTTGAATAACTGACGACGAGTGTCTCTGTTGGCCAGCACTACGTTGGTAATGGCGTACTCTTTACTGTTGAGCAGCTGCTGCCACCTTGCCATCATTGTGACGTATTCGGTTGTTGTCAAGTTGTCACGCATGCCGAACCTCCCCCAGAAACTGAAAAAAAAATAACAAGCATTGTAGATTGTGGTAACAAAAAAATGCAGTTAGTAAAATAAAAAAAAACAGTCAATTTTAATTACCTGTTTAAACAGAGCTTTGCGAGACTCCGCAGTCTGGGTTGGCTTCATGTTGTCAGGGTCCAGTCGAATTCTTTCAACTTGGTAGAAGTCGTCCCTGTATTGGGCCTCTAGAGTGGGGTCGCCAGCAGTCCCAGGGGGGGGGGGGGTATCCTGAAGCTTCGGTTTTGAGCTAGAATGTTATACAAAATATATTAACAATCAAGAAAAAAATATTTTAAAAGCTGGGAAAAAAACAACAACAACAAGCTAAAAAAATAAAAAGGTAACTGAATAAATAATAATAATCACTTTTACTGTATGATAGAAGATTTTTTTAAAACCAATAATTAGTTTTACTGTTTGATAGAAAACTGAAACCTTAAAGAAATAATATATATTGTCTGTTTTTAAAAAAAGTTACCTTTAAGAATGTATCCACATATTCAGTGAATAGGCCAGTAGTTTGTTCAGGGTCGTCTGTCTTGCTTGCCTGGACACTTTCAGCAAAATGCCACAGCTCAAATGTTGTGATGATACGGTACCCCTTGGTGATGGCGACATCTATTTCGGGGGTACACCAAGTACCTTTGAGGGCTCGATCCACATCATCATGACGGCAAGGCAGTTGGTGGTTTGTTGCTGCACATGCCTTGCACAATACAAACATGAGCTTCCCTGCACATCGAATCGGAAGTACAGGGTGGTAGAGGTCTTGTGGGGGTAGGACGATTCCATAAAACAAGCCGTAGTGTTTTGACGAGTCATATGGAGTGTTTTTCAAAACAGTGGGGTGGCCTTTAGGCATTTTGCCTGTCTTATTAATGAATGTATATTCTGATAATACGTCCATGTATTTGCTCACATGTCCGGGCTCGGCTACGGTATGTAGTGTTAGGGTGTTCGTTCGGCCACCATAGAAAGTGTTGCGGGGGTTTAATGGTGGCTTCACTGTGATGGTTGACAGAAAATACTGTAGGTCCAGGTCGGTGTTTTTCATTTGTAGAAAATCTGACTCCCACATGGTGACTACTGTATAGCCTTGCGAGTGTAAGTAGCTTTCTCTGTCAAGCGTGCGCTCATAAAGCTCCCCCATGGTTGATCTTAGCAGAGGGTTGAACGTGGCTGCGGGGTATTTTGCGGGATTCCCGTGATAGAAGTCGCCGTAAAACTCTAGAACTGTTTGCGAAGCACCGTGAAATCCGTCGACGTAGTAGCGGCCAATCTTCTCCTCGCCACCGTTCCTCGAGTGTTTGAACGTGATGTTACGCCTGTGCTCCACCCAAAGAATCCACTCTTGCGCTAGTACGCTATCTTTCCTAGGGCCAGCCGAGACAGGTAAGATGGCGATGCTGTCTTTTAGCCAGCCAATTAGTGCGGAAGGCTTTATGGCAGGCCCCAGGAAGGGTGAGGGAGGTGTGGAACGGGTCGACAGATGTTACTTCTTCAAAGAGGGTTTTAAATTTCTGACAGGCCAGTCACAGTAGTGTTACGTCATCGTTGCAGTATTTGAAAAGCTCCTCTTGCAAACTGTAAACAACAGTGGGGTCTGAATTAAAACGGGCGGTCTCACTTTAGTGCCAATCTTCAAGGGATTTTTTAGCATCTGCAGGGAGTGACTCGGGTGCGAACCATCGAAGCTCGGGAGACCACCAACATGATCCTGGTTCTCAGGGCGATTAAACAAGTGAGGGAATGTGCCTTTAATGACTACGTCATCGAAGCCAAACATTTTGGGCAAGGCTGATAGTTTACATTGGAGAAACGAGTGGCTATCGATAAAACGGTAAGTAAACCCGCCTAAGTTTACTTCCAGTTTTAAGACTTTGGCACCTTGATAAACCACGTCGGGTTGGATGAAGGGATTTAACATATATTCAAGAATTAAAAAATGGTCATATCCTTTGCCGTAATGACTCAGGATTACTCTAACAGGAGGCATCGTCTTGCGCTTTTTTTGTTTAGGACCAGTTGCGGGGGTGGGTTCGAGTTTAATTCCACAATCTTTTTGGAAAACAAAGTCACAAAAGTCTGTTGCGTTCTTGAATGTGGTAGTTTGGCCTTCATCGTCTTGCATAATAACGAGATTTGCTACGTGTTTTCCGTTAGGTATAGCAACATCGACTCACAGTCAAAATAAAAATAAATGTTAGCTGATCGTCGTCAGGTGATTGTTGTTGAATATAGCATTGATGATCTTCAGTAACATTCTGTTTACAGTTAGTACACTTTGTTGTGTAGCATGGAACGTCTTGCTTATGTTCAGGATACCCGCAGTTACCGCAGCGACGAATGAAATTACAGTGTCCTGTCGTGTGGTTGTTCAAATAGTTTGGCCCTCTAAAGTAGCGATAGCAGCCATTACATTTTAAGTATGGTTTCAGTCTTTGGTCGCAGTCCCTACTATGGCATGCGCTACACATTCCTGGACAAATATGTTGCCATTCGTGAGAGTAGACAGATAAAGAAATCTTGCATGAATAGCTCGTAGAAAAGAAGCCGGCAATAGAGGTAATGACATCAAAATGGTTTTTGTGAAATAGTAATGCCACAATTTGTCCACCATTAGCCCCGTCGAAAACAACTGAAAAATTGGCTTCGGCACTGTACACCACTATGCGTAACTGTGTACCTAAATGTTGTTGAAAAATGCTGACTTCTTCCAGTCCACACGGTAGCAATGGTATATTACATGCGGTATGTAGTTCAAGAGCTACATCACCTTGCGTACACATTCTCGTATCGGTGACTCGATCATATGTTGTTTTAAGAAGATCATTACCACGGAAACGAGTCTTGTTGGCCAAAGCAACCCCAACTACTATAGCCCGGGCCAGACAGAGATTATCAGTGTTTTTAATACTGATGACACTTGCTGATACTACTTGCTGCGAGCCCACACATCCAAATCAAAAAATAGTCCTCTTACGTGGGCCTCGAATATTCGACCAACCCTTTCCTTTTGGCGCTGCCGTGGTGTGTTGGACCGACAAATTAAGGGGGAGGGTGAAATCGAACTGGTCATTAGATTGGCACTGGCTTTCTAAAAATTCTAATATGACATCCCCCGTTAACTTGTCATGATCCATAAAACCAGTAGAAATTGCGTTTTCTAGCTGCTCACTTTCCAATACCACACGAACTCGGCTTCTGTCAACATCGATGTTTACTGGTTTGATGAGCCTAACCACATGATCGAATGAATCACGAACATTACGTGGTAGCTCGGCCGGCCTTGCAGTGAGACTCGGATCTAGAAATCTAAGCTCGAAATCGTCAATGCTAAATTTAAATTTCGGTGAGTGAAAACGCTAATCAACGCTAATGAAAAGGCTGGCGTGCGAACGGGATTGCCAAATGTTGGGCGCACACTCGGAGGCGTAGAATCATAGTCGTCATCGTCGGAATCGTCACCATGACCGATTTGAAGTAGTTGTCTGTTAATAGCAGCTATAATACCATCTACAAACGTGCCATTTGAGCAACCTGGCTTTGGTGAAATTGATCTTGGAGGGACACTTTCACAAGGGGGTGGGCTGGTTTCCCTGGCCAGACCACACAAAAAATCAACGAAACTCTCGTTGAAAAAATCAGCATCATTTACACTAATTTCTGGAGCATTAATAATTGAAGCACTGGTATTTAAATCACTGGTATTTGAAGCACTACTAATTGGAGCACTGGTAATTGAAGCACAAATTTCTGAAGCACAAATTTCCGGAGCAGTAATTACTGACACACAAGGTGGGAGGGGGGGGGGGGGGGCCGTCGCACAAATCGAAAGCAATATTGGTTTCGATGAGAGGAAGCTCACACTCGATAAATTGCTCAGGTTGGGATTGGTTAAAGGGGCGTCGGCCAAAGCACAAACACTATCGGTGAAAAACTCCATGTCGGTTGAAAGGGATGATACATCATTGGGTTGCAAGTTAAAAATGTCTATATCGGGCCAATCAATGTCCATAGCAAATGTTTGCATATAGTTTGATAACACAACTGGTAAAACACTGCCAGAATCTGGCGACTCATCTTCGCCCTCGGGCGGGGGTTCAAATTTACGCTTCATTTTCCTGCCAAATAAAAAAAAACTACGTTGTTAAATCCGACCAAAAATAGTTAATAACCGTTCTAATAATATTCATTCTGTTCGATAAATTTGTTTTTAGCCTACACAAAAATCTACGTTGCTAAATGTGAATAGTTATTTTCAAAAAATAGCAACAATAGTCAAAACTGTTTAGGCCTACACACGTTTGTCCTTAACTTCCGAATGTTGGCTTCTCCCGCGTACAGTCGAAACCAGCGTTGCTAACCCAGGAAAATGAAAAGTGCTCGGATCACGGCCAAAATCGGCATGCCGTCTGGGGGACAATGCTAGACACATTTTTTTTTGTTAACATGCCACTTTGTTTTGTATCCAAAGTTTTGATTTTCAATTAATAAAATAAACTTAGTTAAAAATAAAGAAATACGCACATCATTTCATTTTGCTGTCGTATTAAAAAAAAAAAATAAAGCCTACGTTTGGTCAACGCTACATTGGCCAATGCTAGGTTGCACATTAACTATTCAGTTCGGTAAACGCATTCGGTTTTAAAAAATAAATTCTTTTTCACAGTTCCAGACACAATTCGACAAAATTGTGTAGGCCTATTCAGTTTTCATCACCATACTTTCAAATAATACTTCTAACCTAAAACCAACTGCACTGTTGTGCAAAATTCATACATTAAAAAACTGTCCTAGTTAGCTTTCAGTGTTTAAAAAAAATAAAATCTATTAAAATAAAATATGAACACCAGTAATATTAGTACTTCAAGCATAGCGAACTTTTTTTTAATAACGGAATTCATCTACGAAAAATACTTACCGGATTTAAAATGAAGAAGTGACGATGAAGAGTACCAGCCGTGGTCGTCGTGCCGTGCGTGAAGTTTAACCCATGATCGGTAGGAGTTTAGCCGTAGGAAGAAGCAGTCGGGTCGGGGAGAAATCGGGAGAAGTCCGGTCGGTCGTGAGGTGTAAAATCAGCGGGAAAAATCAGGTTGTTACTCGGTCGAAAGCAAAGTAAGAACTGGTAACCCCAGTCCGAGGGAGCGCTGTTTTATAGGTCACGGTTATCGGCGAGTCAACGTGGGGGGTGCAAGCTCTTACATGTCGCGTGATCTGGGGATTCCCCTACCGTCCTTAGCAACACCACCTTCTAGAGCTGACTAATACAATAAAGAAAAATTGCGTTGCTAACCTCGAATTAAAACAAAGTTAGTATACTGGGTTTGCCATAGCAATGAAATAAATGATTTTCACGTGCACCAGTCGCCATGAACACAACAGCAGATATCGTAACCTAAAGTGTTACTTCAACAACGCCACTACAGTTTATTCTTGTTGCTAACTACAAATTAAGAAAAAAAATTTTGGTATAAAAAATATGCTTTTGACACACGCATTGCGCTTTTGCCATGCACTTACGATAAACAAACTTTACACATGCCAGTTTCGACACGATCACAGTTACTGTATAATAAAATCTTTCATCTCTATTTTTTTTTTTTACAACATACACAATCATTAACCAACAAAATCAGTTTATTTACGATTGATTGCTTTTTTATACGCCCTTGGCATACGCAACACGAAGTGAACTGCGTGTGCAATATTAAAACACGTGCGAGGTCCGTGACATTTCCCCCGTAAGAATCTACGGCGGACTTTTTGCTTGTTTGTTTGGGACGGGTCTGTGGCCATCGAATAGCTCTGCAAATCTTCATAGACGACCTTCTCGTACGTCTTACGAGTTTATGTCGAACGCCTATTCCGATTTCGAGTTTTCTGTGATCCAACAGAAATAAACGCCAGTGGGAAAGAAACAAACGGGGCAGTGTGACAACATAGGTGAGCCATCTATGTTGACTTGATTTATTTTGGTTGCTATGCGGCGCAACAGATGGTAGCGGCTCATTTCAGTTGTGTAAGTAGGTGTGTAGTTGCTAAATAATTTGAGTTTAGGATTTTATAAATTGTTTCAGGGGGGGGGGGGGGCATGACCACGGGTCCAGGCCTGAGAATAAACTAATCTGAGTCTGAATCTTTGCAAGTAGATTAAGGTGAATGGTGCTGTCTTAAGCAGGAAAAATACTTGCAAATCATAATAAAACCAGGCAAATAAAATTAACATAAAAGCAGAAAAAAAAAAATGAAAATTAGGTCAATTTTCATGATGGCGGGCCCTGATTGTGGTTGACGTGGGATTCTCCCCCATTTTTTGTATTTTTACGTTTTAACTTTGTGAACAAGTACAAATTAGATGGTGCAAATAAAAATATATGTCTGCTTTTTTGATTTGCAAACATTTTTTCTGCATCAGACGGCACCATTCACCTTAATAGTATTTGTTAATTGGCATTAGATGGTTGTGGACGAGAGCGCATAGCACGGACTAAATACAGGGGTTTTTCGAAATTCACCCTGGCTTGATAATGGTTTTCATGGGAAGTAACGTAGGTGTTTTGAAATCGTGGATGTGCCCTGTCTGTAGACAGTGTTGCGCTATAATGAGTTAGTTTTTGTCGTTCTATTTCAGGTTAGATTTGTGAGAGGATAATCTTTTATTAAGAGATTGTTTCGTGGTCCGATTTAAGTGGCTTACACGTTGGCTTCCCACAGGGAATTTAATAAACAACGTTTTTTTGTTTTTTAAATATCTTTTTATCGTTTGTTATGTTTGGTATGGTGAGTGTTTTAAGATTTGGTGCACAGGACGAAACCAGGGTGATATCAATAGCTTAACAGTTTTCTAAGGTTCTGTATAGCTTGTGGAAAATATGGCATGTAAATAAAACTGGTTGATTTGGGATTTGACGGTTTAAGTTTAGGTAATTTATTATGATCAATTTTAGTGAAAACCTCTCAGTTTCAGTGTCTTAGTTTATGCACCTGCTAGATTTCTCCTGTTCAATCTGACGTGCTTGCTCTTATCTCATCTAGTGAAGGCCAGCTGAGATGAAGCACGTGGGAGATTTCGCGTCGTAATATTCTGATCTGGCTTATATTAAGTGGTTGCCTGTAGCACCTAAATTACGCCTCATGCAGTCACCCATGTTAGCAAACAAATTATGCTCGTTTAGGTAGGTTAGTAACGGTAAATGTTGGGACGGGGGATCAACACTGCAAATGATTCAATTATTTACTAATCAGAAACTTTATAGAGACAAGTGGGTAGAGAGAGGGGGAAGGGAGGGAGGGGCTGTATTTATTTGCGTTACTTCGTTGTGTGATGGGGCGAGTTTGTATTGCATTTCAGTGTTATTTTATGCAAATGTGCTTAAAAAATTTGATTAAATCTTCGATATGTATCTTCAAAGACAGTACGTAAATACAGGTCTTCATTGTGCTCCAAACACCGTAATACTGTCTTGTAGTTTATTACTGTCACATGAACCATGCGACTTTTTGGGTTAAAAAGACTACCAATTCGTGACATGTCGATAAAATCCCAGTTACTTTAGCTTGATCAAATTTTCGAATGCATCTAAAGTACTAAAGTAATGAAACTCGAATTTCAAAACCTATGAGCAGATCTGGAAAACTGTTTTAGCACTCGATTCAATTTTATTTTTTACCCGTTTTTTTTTATTTTATTTTTTTCTATTTCTTTCAAAGAACATATCAATAAGTCATTAGGCACAGCAACCGTTGGATCAGACAGTCTGTCCTACAAGCATATGCTCCGTCTGGTTGCGTTTCTATTTTTAGTTGTCTGTCTGGCAAGCGAATCCATTTGATTAAAAAAAAAAACAATTTCAGAGAAATTAATTTTATCTTGCAATTTCCTAGTTAACGCGTATTCACTGGGCATTTTGAACCAGTAATCTCCAGTTTTATGGTTGGCGCATAAATAATAATCTTAAAACTCAATACCCTAATCACCCCGTGTGCACCGCTGGCTCCATCATAATTTGTATAGGTTTGCTTTTACAAACACTAGTCGTGGCATCCATTAACTACAATGAAGACCAGCATGTGGACATCCACTGTGAATTCCGGTATGCTAGGCTACGACGGGTGTTCGATTTTTTTTCTCACTGCAATTTCATTTCTCTTCATCACTTTTTTAGTGACACTGTGCAAATTAGCGCAATTTAACCTGTGCTGCCGTCATATCTGTCTTCACAGCGATGTTTCTCTCCTGGATGACTTTTGGACCCGTGGTTAGATTCATTTGAAATTTACCATGGGCATTCTGCACGTTATAAGTAGATTAAGTTGAAAAATCAATAATATTGAGCAAGGGATAGTGACTTTTAAAGTAGAAAATTAATCTGACGTCAGTTCTGAGCCGTTCTATTGCAAGGAATTAAATAAATGAAAGACGTGAAATGACATCTAAAAGCACGTGCATCACATCTTTTCAATTAACTGTTGAAGACCATTCATACTGATATTCAACAAACACGCCAGCCTTATGAGCCTTCGCAACTTTTCCTGCGCCGTTAAAAGTCGAGTAAAATGTTGGTGATGAGCCTTAACAGCTTTTTTCCTTGAGCTATGTAAAAATCGAGTAAAATGTTGAGTTGAGTCTTCAGTTTCTTTGTTACTGTTTAAAAATCGAATAGAATGTTAATGAGATGAGTCGTCAGTTTCTTTGTTGCACTGTTTAAAAATCGAGTAGAATGTTAATGAGATGAGTCTTCACAGCTTTATTGCACTGTTTGAAAGTCGAATGAAATGTCAATAAGTAATTCTTCACAGCTTTTTCCTTACATGGTTAAAAATCAAGTAAAATGTTAATGAGACGAGTGTCTTCACAGCTTTTTGTTGCACTTTTAAAAATCGAGTAGAATGTTAACGAGATGAATCTTCAAGCTTTTTTGTTGCATGGTTTAAAACTCTGAGCAAATTGTTAATGAGATGATTATTCATGTTTTTTTTCTAACACTGTTTGAAAATCGAATAAAAAGTTGAGTTGAGTTATCATGGAAAGTCTCGTGGTTATAGTTCTCTTTATATAGAACGGTCCATTAGTCATGTGCATTGTAATTAAAGCCCTATTTTTTGTTAACTGCTTATGCATATAATGCATAAATCAGTTATTGAAATACAGTAGGGGAGGAAAAGGGGCTTGCGTCGTGAGCTATTGTTAAATGACGTCACGCCCCACTCCAGTCGTTTATTTGAACGGGTCATGCCTATTACCTTTAGCGTCTGGCCAGAAGTGACTGAAATTTTAATCGATTTTTCATGATTTCGATTAGAAGACGTGCCAGCAAATTGTAGACGTTGTTATTGAAATGTTTATGGTTAAATCTTTTGCATATGAAAGGTTGTAGGTCTTTGACTAAAAGTTTTTGCCAATTATGTTTCTGTATGAAAAAAAAGTTGAACCGGAACTGGCCCAGCTTATTTCAGGTTTTGACAACATGCACGGAAAACGGAATTCTATCTGTTGTTGGGCTACTGACGAACCACTGACTTTACGGTTCGCCGGGAAGGCTGTCCTAAGATTCTATGCGTATTGGCAATTCGGGTAATTATGTGGCTCCTGCTAATCAGGTAACTATTGTATAATCGATTATTTAGTGTAACAGTTTGTTGTAGATCAATTCGACAAACGTGTGAGGCAACGGGATAGTGCATACTAGGTGCGTAACTAACGGAATAAAGGCAGAATTATAAATTCATTCCACGATCACTTTCGATAGTAAAATAATAAAGGGAACAAGTTTATTTTACGCGGCTTATGGGAAGAATAAGGGCTCCTCACCGAATGATCTCTCCTTGGACTAGAATGACGTAAAATGATCAACTGAACAATATTTTCCCATAAAATTTCTGGGGCTAAAGCTTCGTTTGGCCGTCAGAAATTAATGAAAGCCGCACTCTTTGCGCTGACGGATGAGAGCCCGTGTTCTTCCCATGTTCCCAGCTGATATTTTTTTCCCGTAAACAGTTCAAGTAGCTGGGTTGTTATTGTCAGTTTCGTGTGGTTTTGTTGTTATTGTCGGTTAGGTTAGGAACCGGCTTCGGTATTTCACTTGAGGTAATGAACTGGTTGGGGTTTGGCATTTCACTTGCCGGACTTTCGCCCAGTTTCATGATTTCCGGCGCGGCGCTAACTTTGGACCTTCCACACGGCCAAACGGTGCGTTTGCCCCAAAAATGGAAGAGGAAAACATTACTCAGCAGGTAATTTTTAGTCCATTAAAAAAAAATCGGACGAGAGTCCGTTTTCTTCCCATGTTTCCTTTACGCACATGGCCCGAAATTCGAAAAAGAGAAAAAAAAACCTACCTTTAATTTTCACGGAGGGCACTACAAATTGATCCCAAATTGCGGAAACTCGTTAAAATCATCATTAACATAACCTAACCAATTAACTGCCCCAGTATGAAATGCCAAACCCCAACCAGTTAACTACCTCAGTATGAAATGCCAAACCCCAAACTTTCCTAACCTATAACTGACAATAACAACAAAACCACGCAACACCACACGAAACTGACAATAACAATCCGCCTATTGGAACTGTTTACGAAAAAAAAATATAAGGTGCCTTGCCGGCCCTGCGAGCGAACGCAAACACCGTATAGATGTGCGGATTGTGGCGCTACAAATCTACTGTCTTAAGTTGTTTTAACACATTTCCGCACTCTAAAACCAACTGTCTCTGTATTTAGGAAAGTGTTGGAGCCATTTGGAATCAATATCGTAATGATATCAAGTATGGGCCTAATGTAAACTTTAGCACAAAGTTTAACTGAAACTACAAATTTAACTAACAATTAAGCTACCTTTAAATGAATCGATTGGGTGTCTGCAGTGACAAAAAGAAATATAACCACGGTACCTTTCGTGAACTCCTTGGTGCTCTCTGTCTGCTGTGTACATGGAGTCCTGACACGAGTTTGTATGTTAAGTTACCACATTGAATAAATTGTAAGTTAAAGGTGAACGAAACGAATCATCTGCATTAAAGACTGGCCTTGTGAGGAAACAAGATACACCAATCTGAGAAAGAAAGAAAAGACAACTGCCCAGTCTGTGACTCGACCGAGGACTTCCTGCATATTAGGCCGGGTGTTATGACCAATGCATTACCTCGGCAGACCCTGGCTACAGTCACAAATTTTGATTATTTTTCTTTCTCATATAGTATGTAGTATATGTTAATGACCTTTAAGTCCCCACTGAGAAAGACTGAACAGCTACTAATCTCGGCTGGAGCCTGTAGTCAGGATCCGGCCAGTTATCGCAGTCCTTAGTGCACTCTCCCTAGAATGCGGGAAATCCCGGGTTAGAGTCTCACTCAGGGCTGTTGTCTTTTTATTTCTCAGATTAGTTATCTCCTAATCTTACAAGGCCAGTCTTTAATGCATACTATTTGCTTCTTTTCTGTTGTTATTTTATGGCATTTTTAAATTAGGGGTATACGGAGACTCATATATCAATTATTGTTAATTTTTTTTGTGGGGGGGGGGGGGAGTGGGCGTTTGTCAGAAGAAGTATCCGTTTCTGCTTCGAAATTTATGTATTCTCTTTAAATTATATCGGTCGTGGGTGAACCACCTATTGGACGTCTGGCTTCGATTTAACTAATAACAAAATAAAAAATAAAAAATAAATAAATACAATTTTTTTAAACGTGGTAGGGGTTTATTGAGTTTAAAAGGTCTTGCTAAATACCGAAGTAGATTTTTTTTGGGAATAATTGGCCCACCCCCATCATCCCTCCCCTTCCATTCCCTGTCAATATAATATCTTTTATCGGTCATATCGTAATAGCAAATCTATCAGTGACAAAACTGTGACCATCGGACATAAATCAATTGAGTTCTTCAAAAACTCCAAAAAATTGCCTTTCTTTCCAAACGTTTTCAGTTTCTTTCCTTTTTTCATTTTTCTTTTTATTACTCAGTAAAAATGACAGTCATTGCGACTGTTAAAGGTTTTTGCCAAGAAAAATAGAGAAATAAAAACACGTGACATGCAGGTCGTAAACGGTCAAGCGTCTGGGGAAATACCTTGTGGTTTTCCATTCGACAAACCAATTCAACTAAATCCCCCGTTGCAGCGATCAGAGTCACAGCAAACATAAAAACTACAAAACGAAAGTACAATGGTACAATACATCATTTAGATTAGGCATGTATGAAAAACATATCCATTAATCTAGTCCATAAACCGGAATGAACCCTTGAAGCTTGAGGTGAGCGATTGTTGCAATATGGGGTTTGCCTTGTGTTTTCCTTTTTCATTTTGTTTTTTTGACTTTACCTGTTTCCACCTGAGAGCGGAAATAAGGCTACCTTTACAGGCATCGATCCACGATGCTGGAAGAGACGTTGCTATAGCAACCGTCGTCAGGGGAACAAAATGGGGCGCCGGCATAGCAGGTGCATCGATGAAACGCTTTGCGACGCAATGTGTGCAGTAATCAAAATCTGCGGCATTCAAAAGAACATTTTGGGGAAGGCCATCGAGAATTTCCTTTGAAATTATTTTTACCCGAATGCATGCTTTTTACGCTTAAACTAAAAAATTTAATAAAATCCTAGAAGATTGGAACGAAGGAACGACGTAACCATCTTTCTCTAAAATATAGGCTTCTTCTTTTTAAATTTTTACATTTTTTTTTAATTACCTCATGCACGTGGAAACCTATAAGGAGTTCCAATCAGCCCTAATGGTTACGTAACCTACTTTCTGTCAAGCTTTTTTTTTTTTTAAGTTTCGAACATGCATGGTAGACTCGGAAGTTTAGTGACTGACTCTGTCACTGTTACAGCGAACAGTTAAGAAAGATAAAAAAAAAACTCATTAGTCCTAAATCGTTTCCAATTTCGAGTGTGTGCATAAAACAGCCCATTATATATACAAGTTCTACGACAAAATACACTATAACAAAAATACGACGTTTTGGGAGTGAGGGTCTGTCCCGTTATCAAACAATTACATCACAGTTTCGTTATATATATGTACACAAGACGGAAAACAAGCAAAGAGAAGAAAATTGGAAAATTGACGACGGCCATTGCACCAGCAACGTCAGAACCTGTTAAGACACCAAGTGAGAAGGGACAGGACACCAGAATCAGAAAGGACCTCAAGACATTACAAGAAGGGTTGATTTCAAGTTGGGAATGCATTGTATAGGGTGGTTTCCTGTTTCGCCGAGTTTATTTTGCCAAAATATTTCCCGTTTTGCCGTAATTTAAGCCCTGCTTAAAATTCGGCGAAAGGAAAACTCTCGTGTCGCCCAATTCCGTATCGCCGAATCAAACTATTCTTTAAAGAAAAATTTAACGTTACAGAAATTAAAGAAAGATTCCTGCTTGGTATGAATTGGTGATGAGTTGCGGTTTGTGATGTTACGTGTTTAGTCGCAGCGAACGAAGCAGTGAGAGCAGTCAGGTAATTTGGTTAAAAAAAAAAAAAGATTCGCCAAAACGTGATTCGGCGAAAAGGGACATTGGTTAAAATTGGCCGAATGCCATTCGGTAAAACCGGACTTAGCGGTATAGGAAGGGGGAGGAGGCATTTTGCGCGAGGGAGACAAAAGCGTGTGACGTCATGTGTTTTCAACATACCAACATACTCTCGCAATTGGCTTCAGGTGAATATGGTTGATGTAGACTAACAAAATACAGCTTCAGAATAAATACTTATTGTGTTTGCACGACCTGAGGTCCTTCCGTATTTTCATGATGCCAACACTTACAGGTTCTGACCCTGTTTGTGCAATTGGCTAAATTTACAGATTTCTTCTAGTTTTTTGTTTTCCGTTGTTTTTATATATGTGACGAAGATTTGGGGTAAGTTTGCCTAATAAACGAGGGGACCCTTATGGGCCGTACGACGTCAAACAAATTTTGCCGGTATTAACCCCCCTTTCTCCCTCCTCAAATTTGGTCACAACTTTTACACCAATCCTAGAAAATGACATCACAAACATCGAACCCCCCCTTCCCCTTCGTTACTGATGAAGGGGGAGACAATTCAGAAAAATTGTAAATCTAGTTGTAAAATGAGTCCGACTTTGTTCGAAATATATCTGAAAACCCTTTTTTTTTCGCTCTATATCTCGTTTGGAAGTTATTTCTTCGTTGGTAAAAACAAGATTATGTGTAACATCACAAACTTAGTAACCCCCCTTGTCCGAAACTGTCAAACTCAATTAACCCCTCCCAACTTTTGCGTGATGTCATCTGTTTAAACCCCGGAACACGGCAGTTTAAGTTTATTTTGTTGTAGCACTATTGGGCATTTTTTTATTCACATACTATAAACAAACATCCGTCGCATCCGGATACTGCAGTATTTGTTGATCTCTTCTCATTGCAGTTTATTTTTCTTGAGTGATGGCAGTGCTTTTTATTTTATCACAGGTTTTTTTGTTGTTCTTCCTCTAGGGTAATCAAGACTGATAGGGTACGTTGTTAATTGCCTACGTGGTATTTATTACCAGCGAATAATTCCGTGCGTCGGTATTCCTCCTTTGAGGGGCCAAACATTCTCAATTTTCAACCCTTTTACTAAGATTGGTTTTTGATGTGATATCACTTACTCCTTTGTCTTTTTTTAATTCTGATCGCTTTACCATATTTTGAATTGAAAATAAAAAAAAAAAAAAAATTTATTTCGTCTTTTTGGATTGTGACATCGACGTTTGTGTACATGGGATTACCAACAATTGAATATTTGGTGCGTTAATATCAATAATTTTAAGGGTAAAAAATCAACAATTTTGGTGGCCCTTTTACTGAGATGGCGTTTTGATTTGATACCACTTATTCTTTTTCATTTTTTATTAAAATCCTTGAGCGCATTATTCAACTAAAATGATTTAACATCTCTTTATTTTCGTTATTTTAAAGTTGACACTTTTTATTGGTGTTCTCGCAGTAACGGTTATTTTGTAGCAGTTAGACATTGAATACATCTTTCACGTTTCATAATTTATAAAATATTCGCAAAATATTCAAGAAACAAAGTTTTATTTCAGGTACAGTAGGCTGTCGTTTTCTACTGCTAAATCCCATTTTTGTTGTCCATCGAAGTGGGTTATTTCTATTTCGTCTGTGTTTCGGTGTGCAGCAATATTACTTTGTACATTAATAAACAAAAATGGATCGTTAAATGTTATGAGTAAGGGTCCAAAAGTCAAAGTCTAGAAGGAACGAAGACAAGCTTTGCCAGATAGCTGTCAAATTTTGTTAGTAAGAGGCTGGTAAGCATTAGACCGTTACTACCCTGTAGCCAACTTAATGACTTCGTAGTCATCGTGGTCATTGTGGCTGAGCGGTGAGAGGCTGGTTGCTGGAGGTTTGCGGATCTGGTCGAACCCCTGGAAAGGGGACCTTGGCAAAGTCTCCGCCAGGACTACCGGCCAGGGTAGTGTGAGAGGTTACCATGTTCCTTCAGCGGCTATGGGATGTATTCTGGGTAATTCTGGACAATGTTTCGGCCCCGACGATGATCGGAAGTTCCCGGGGGCTGGTACCTCCCTTTACCAGATTTCTTCTTCTCTAACAAAAATCTGGTAATGTTCAAAATTGAGCCGGTTCAGCCATACAAGCATTAATTGCTTCGGCTGACATAAGGCTCGTCAAAATAAAAAAAAATAAAGTAAATTTTGAAAATCCAACTTTGTTGTAATTCTAGTCGATTCGGACAGAACATGTGATGTGAGTGTACGGTTGTAGCAGGTTTTTATTTTTCTGTTCTTGGAATATCGTTAAAGAACTTTAAGATAATAATTTTCTTGTGAAGTTTTTGTTTTGATGCTTTAGAATTTTTTATTATCTTTATACGAATGTTGTAGATTTAAGGTAATTGATGACAACCAATAATACTCTGCTGTGAATATGCTGTCATGTTGCCAAAGCGAAAAAAAAAGAATCTTTCCAATCTAAAGCAAAGTAGGAAACGCATATCTTACTACCATTGGATCATCACTTGGGTCTTTATACAAGGCTTTCTTACAGTTTTTCGTAAAAATGTATTTATTGCTTTCCTATTCTTAACAAAGAAACTGGCCTTCTGCTAGTAAGGGTTTAATGCTTACCAGCCTTTTACTAACTGTCAAAGCTTGTCCATATTCCTTTTAGGCTTTTGACTTTTAGATCCTTACTCTTAACATTTAACGATCCGTTTTTGTTTATTAATTCGTGTTACTTTACGAATTATAATAAACAGGTTTATGGTTTTTGCCTGGCCGAAAGTATGGTGGGGGGGGGAGCAGCCATTAGAAATTACTAGTGACGATGGCATATTTATTGTTTCAGTTGGTATCTACTTGTCTACATTTTAAACTTGAAGGAAAGTGGATACACATATGTTCATAAATCCGCCCGATTTCAAGGTGGTAGTCATTATAGATTACTACATGACAATGGCACATTCACAGTTTCACTTGATATCAATTCGTCTCCGTTTAAATCTGAAGGAAATCAAACGACAATAAGCATAATAACAAAATTTCAAAATTTGAACAAATCAAACTGATTTCGACAGTTAATAAAAAAAACGAACTTTATTATAAATTATGAGAACCACAGGGGGCTTACTCTATGGAACCAGTTCAAGGGCCAAGCAAATAATTCTGTCCTAACACTATTCAAACTGCCTCAGCAAATCTACAAATGCCATTAAAAATGCATTAATAATCGTTTCGACAAACTTTAAAAAAAATTAAAATTAAATATGAGCATTTAACAACCAGATGCGAGGAGGTACTTATGTTTTCCAGGACGACAACATGTGTTTGCCAGGACGACATGCAAACATACTACTGAAAGTGGAAATTCTGCCACGTTCTACGAAAAACTTGAACCAGGTGATCTCTTTGAGGTTAAAACTGTCTTGTCTTCAAGTAAAAGCGGGACACCGACGCTACTATCGTCCCATTTGGATAGTATCCAAAGAAAAACCAAAACCACTGTCGGAACTGCAGTGAACCCAAATGTTGACCCTCCATCACCAGAATACAACCTGCCACTGTTCGTTATTGTACGCCAAAGAAGAAAAACTTCAAATCTGCCCTGTGCAATCAAGACTGGCAAAGGCAGAAACACGAAGAATAGTGACACTACAGCAAGACTCGATAAATTAAATCCAGTGAACAATCCAACAAGGGTCATCAATAAGAACCCAAATCTTGTTTTTCAAAAATTTGAAATTTTTTTTCTTTGCACCCAAATGCCTCGCCTAGGCAAATCTCGCCGTTTTTGCAATAATGGACCAAACCGGCCCAAATTTTCAACATCAATAGTCTGTCCAAATACAAGCCGCTTGGGGAAGCCCAAATCCGGACTTTCCTCCTGGAAGAACCATTAAACTACGTTTAAAGATCACCTCAAACCCACCACATCGCACCTTCATCATGGCCGCCATTATTGAACTCTGTATTTATGTATTTTTATTTTATCCTTTTCCTTTTAGGGCAAAGAGCCCGAACACACTAGCTTATTGCATTTTAGGAGGAGCTTCCTCTGCGAAGGTACTGAACCTCGATGATTTGTACAGACAACAATTTGAAGTGTGATATTTTTTATTGTGTTTGTCGGCCGCAATCCATATGAAAAATTTCCACAACGATCAATTTTAACTTCAAAATTTCAAACGTTAAACGTTCCCAGTTACTTAATGCGTTATAGCATCCAACTAAGCTAGTTTATTTAACCACATTTATACGTTTATTATATTCTTTTACCCCCAGACACACTATCATTATGTCCAAACGTACTACGACCTGGCATTCTACTGGACCCGAATTTTCAGTGTATATATGTTTGTTTTAGTTCTCCTCTGGACCCGATTGAGACCTTTCAAACACTACTGATAGCTTGTTCTACTATTAAAAACCAAAAGATGTTTATAAAAGATCTGTTCAAACCCAATCCGAAAGTCAAACTGGGCAAAAACTTCGAATCCCCCTTTTTTGCCCCCCCTCCCCAGCCAAAACTAGTTGTGATGTATAACACTGCAGTTTTCAGTTAAAGCTTATAAAATTTAATAGTAATGCTCTCTGCATTACCCAAAGCCAAGTATTAACTTTAACAAGAGCCTATTCACGTTGCAAACATGTAAATATTCATTCCATAGCCAATAATACAAAGTAAAGGCCTATTTCCCAAAGTTCAATTGAGAGGCCTATTTTTATATGTCCTTACTCCTTCAAACGGCTCTGCCCCCAGTCCCTTTGTTCAACTGACTTCTCCTCCCACTTTCCATTGTTCTCAAGGCCCTCGACCAATCAGACCTCCGCAGCTACCCTCGACGTCCGCGCTTTCCCCCCTCTCCAGCTTAAAAACCCCCAGCTCATAGCATCCATAGCACAGCTCACAGATCTCAAGCTAGAGAAGGGTCACGCCAGTTGGGAGTGGAGACGCCACGTCCGGAGAATGCCATGCTGGGCACAATGGTAGTGGTTCGTATGTTATAGTTTAGCTTTTGAAAATTCAGTTTAGGACCCCCATTTTCTAAATTTTTGTTTAAAAACGTAAACTTAACTCTCTAGCTTGCAGAAATTTATGGTGGAGACGCCTGTAGCGGCATCTTAGGTTCTCTCTCCCCATAACGTCAGAGTGGTTCTCTTACTAAAAACCAACTTTTCCAGTTTAATTTAAATGGATTTTTAAACTTAAACTACTTGACGGTTTGATCTTTGTGGAAGTCAAATTGAAACAAACTGATGCCTAAGTGTAAAATTGCCGGGCTTTTTATTACTTAGAACAGTTCTCGAAGGAACTAAGGGAGGTTGATCTTTTTGTACTTGGAAAACTTAGAAACATAACTGTGGACGGTTGATCGTGTATGAAACATACTGTCATTTTGACTTTTATCAGTTGCGGCTGTTAAGTCTTGTGGGTGTCTCCGGGAGCACCTAATATTACTTTTTCTAATGTGAAAATTTAAACTTTTACTCAAACACACGCGTTGTTTGTTTGATTTGCGAATTGCTACTTGTGTAAATTCAAACTTGATACTTTTAAATAATTGTATTCAAAAGCTGTTAGAAGCAAACTATGATGTAAAGTGTTATTTCATTCTGTCGCAAAAATAAAACTAGGAGTTTTAAGCTTCAGTCGTTTGCTAGATTGATTGTCTTTTAGTGTAAAATATAAATATGTAGCCTATCTTTTAATTTTAGCTAGTTAAACAGTTAAATCTACCGTTGGTGGCAGCAATACCGACAGTTTAAGGTTAGGCCCTTTAATTAGGACCGGCGCTCTATCCCCCATGCTGGGACAGTCGCCCATGCTGTGTTGAATAACGTAAAAAGTCGTCATTAACACCGATTAACCTCAAGCTGAAACTCCGGGGCGTTACAAGCACCTATGCCGTCGTAGCGTCCGCCAGTACAACTGGTGGCAGCGGTGGGATGAACAGGTGCTGTTCCTGTCAAGCGTTTCCCCCCCTGCCATGCTACATGCCTAGAAGGATGCAAGCCACTTCCAACTAGACGTCTGTGGTCCAGTCAAACATGGCCACGAAGTAGATGCCTGTGACAAGCTAAAAAGTCACGAAGCAGAAGTCGTACTAACGCAAAAAATAGTACAACCCCCGCCGCAGCTCCAACCACTGCCGGCGCTAACCACTGCCGTCTCAACCCCAACCGATGCTGTAGGAGAAGAGGCCCGAGAGGGAAACTGCGCTCCGTGCAGCCAAGCCGAGCATTTTGTGTGCTACACCGAGGTCCCGTGGATTTGTCCGACATGGAAGAATTAGACGAAATCATTCGTGATATCACAAACAAGGACTTAAATAAGGCCTGTTTAAACCTAGGCTTCACAGTAAGTGAATCCCGAGCCGAATCGCAGAAAATATTACGATCAGCCCTCGAAGACGGTAAATTGGATTTAAGTGAACTTTCCAATGCACTAGCCAACGCTATTGAAAGGAGAGAAGCCGCTGCTTTTTCTAAAAAGAGAATTAGCCGCTAAGGAAAATGAACTGTTTTTAAAAGCAGAAGAATTAAAGTTAAGAGCACCCGAAATTGCGGATGCAGACAAGCGCTGTGCTCATGAACTAGCTTTAAGGGACCAAGATGCCCAAATTAAAGATCATGCCAGTGCTATGGTATTAGCAAAACTGGACAAGCAGCTCGAATTAGCAAAGCTGAATGCTGCTACCGTAAATCTTAACCCCGCTCCTAGTGGAGCTAATGGCGCTCCCCCAGCTCCCCCGAATCCAGTTGCAAAACATGGTAAAGTTGCGGACGTAGTTCGTCTCGTCAACAAGTGGACGCCTAAAACTGAAATCAACAGTTTTCTTAAGATTTTTGAACGAACAATGACAAGTCAAAAGATTCCTAGAGATCAATGGGTCACGGGATTACAACCCTCGTCGATGAGATTTTTATCAAAGTTTGTGATCAGCTTACAGACGCTGAAATGCAAGACTACGATTTAGTCAAAAATAAATTGCTTGCCCGTTTTGTCCAGACAAAAGAGTCAGTTCAAACTCAGTTTCGTTCTCTCGAGAAAGAAGTAGACCAGCAATTTTATGACTACGCGTTTGAATTAGAAACGTTATTCACTCGTTGGTTAGCTTTAGCTAAGTTAACGGCGATTACAACAAACTTGTTAATCTAATGCTTTTAGAGCAATTTTATAAATCTTGCCCTACCCAACTCAGAAAGTGGATCCCTGATCAAATCAAGTTAGGGACGTTGGCTGAAGCAGCCCAACTTTGTGACGAATTCACAACCCGCAATAAACAAATTGCTACCGAAACTGCCACCCGTGTAGTTAAAAATCAGCCAAGTCAGGCCGTTAAAGTTTCTTCTAAACAGAATAAACCCAACCAACATCTATCAGCTGACCTAGCTGGGATTGATAGTAACGAAGACAGTCACTCTAGCTCAAATGCTAATACTGCTAAAACTTCTAGTAACGAAAAGGCAAAATCTAATGCTAGATCGTGCTTTGAATGCGGATCGTTTTCGCATCTACGTAATCGGTGCCCCGAACTTAATAAAACAGGCCCCGAGCAAGCAAACGCATGTTTCCCAGTTGGGAAAAATGCCAGTAAAATTCTTAAGGCTAGTACTCTGTCTCTGCATAGGCAAAAATAAAATTAATATTTTATGCGACTCCGGAAGCTCAGTTTCGCTAGTTAGCGCCAAGCTCGCTAGGAATTGGCCACGTTTAAAACGTAAAATTAAATGTCAAACTGCCTTGTGTAGCCAAGTGTTTACATTAGATCAGGTAAATCTAAGCCTAAAGTTAGATGATGGCACAGTGTTAAAAACAGTAGCATGCATTACACCGGTCAACAATTCGTTCTACGATGTCGTTTTGGGCGTGCCAGGATTAGAATCGTAAAACCTACAGCGCAGACTAGTAATCGCCACGCCCCATGATTTTTCTCCCCTGCCAGCCGAGGTGGCTACGCCCCCTGTCAGAAACGGCCCATGTCAATCAAAGAAACTTAAGATCCACCGTAAACATACCAGCCCCGCGGGATTGGTCAAGCCCCAAACCCCCGCAGTGCTACCGCCAATCGTCGTTAAGTCCTCAAGCGCAGACGAAAGGGGTCTGCTGAAAACTTCAGAAGTTAACCCATTACGAGATAATGAGACCCAAGTCCCCTCCCTTGACCAATGGATGGACTGTCGCCATCTTTGTTGGCGTAAACAAGCAACGAAAAATGCGTTGAACCTGCTTCCTAAAGGCAAAATAAAACGAAGTTTGTCAGCTAGTGATATAAACAAAAGTTTAGTCATGCCAGAAAAACCCAGAATTAGCGAGTTAAGCTTTGACGAATGGCTTAAGTTATGTGAGTTAACTTCCCCCAATCTTAAGTTGGAAACAAGTAATTTAAAGGTCGGCATTAAAAGTGTTCCCCCTATATGCTTTGATTTTTTTCCAGAGTTTTGTAAAGTTAAATTGCCGGATTTTAATCAAAATTAAAAGCCAGCGTGTTAAGCAAATAAAAAACTTAAACCTAGTTTTTCCCAGTCCTTTTTTTTTTGTAAAAAGTAGGACCGATGTTTTAGTGTGAATTCTATATCAGTCTAGGGTGGAAATAAATGCATTTATTATGGCTCTAGCACTGAATTGGTGTTTCCAATAAAACGGAGGTTTAATACCTAACCTAAAGTTGTTTTTCTCTAAATCAGAGTTTTTTTTGTTACAAGTAAACCGGAAATCTCACAAAGTGTTTTCCTGGGCATGTTTCTTTTAAACAATGCGTAGTTTGTCGCTACAACCGTGGTTCTCTAGAAGCAACCAAACCTAAAAATAGTGTATTTGCTGAATTTTAAACCTTAAAACGTCAGAGTCTACTGGACAAACCTGGAAAGCATCTAGTGATTGTTGCTGTATTAAGCCAGCATTTTCGTTAAACATTTAATTGTTAAACGTTTCGTTTCAGTACAAATTGACTGAAAATTATTTTTACCTGCATTTTTAATTTTGTCATTTTGGTCTGTTGGGAGCTCATCCTGAAGCAACTCCCAGTTAATTCCCGTTTTGGCCTTCACACCTAAATTTTAAGTGCCTATGTTTTACTCTTTTTGTCACTATCAACGTCTCCCTTTGTGGGAGAATATTGACAAAGATTGTAACGACACTAATTAAATATTCATTAGGAATATTCTAAGGGAGCTGCAATCTGTCCCCGGTTGGCTCTTCTTTAAGTTTTCTACGAAATGGCTTTCTTCCCAAAAACAGCCGTCTGTCTACCCCTCTGCGAAAAAGGTTAGCACTGTCGTTAAAAGGTTGTTAGTTTTTATCCACAAAACTTCCCAGTGTTGTATTGTTATGTTTAAGTTATGGGTCATACCTTTAAACCCTTTAGTGTCACATCACCCTTGTAAACAAGTTGTTTGGTAACCTAAAACCATCCCAGTGGGAGTAGTTTAACAGTAAACCCGGAATTAAAACCTGCATTTCCTCAGGGTTATACTAGTAGGGGTGCCAATTACAATGGAAATGCAAGTCAGATTCCCCAAACTACACCTGGCTTAAATCCCAGTGCACCACCTTACCCAAATGTGTAAGACGGTCAGCTGAAGCTGGTATTGCTGCACCGTCACCTCAGAGTTATTGGTACGGAAACCAGCCTTTACCCAATGATCCTCGACGAATACCAAGAGGGATCAGGGCGGAGCGACCACAAAAACTAGATTATTTTAGACTTCCCTCTTTTGTTAAGGGGCCCGATGAACCCCAAAATGCCCCTTGTGGGTATGTTGGAGTAAAAATCGGGGACGAAATTGCCGACGCACTACTCGATGGTGGGTCTAGTTTGAGTTTCGTTCATGAGGGTTTAAGTGATGACCTTGTACGGTTAGGCCATAAATTTAAACCTCGTGAATATAAAATCCGTTATGCTGATGGACGGTGGGCAGTTTGCCCAGGGTTTTTTATTATGCCCACCCAAATAAAAACCCACTTTTTCACCTATCCATTTATTGTCATGCCCAATGTCATCCAACCCATGATTTTGGGGGCAGATTTTTTAACTTGGAGTGGCATGATCTTGAATTTTCAGCAAAACTACTGGTTTTGGCACCCATACAAGGGAACCACTTATGCTCTTAGACGAAACCCTTTACGTTTACTCCCCCCAACAGTTAGTACTGTAATAGGCAATGCAGAATTACATCCAAGCGTGGAAGAGAGCCAAGAAAAAGTAAATAAAATAACAGTTCTTGATGAAGAACAAAAAGAAGAACTGTTTTGTCTATTATTATCTTACAGGCATGTATATTCCACTAAAACTGGCAAATTTAAGCATTGTCCACCAATGGTTATCGATACTCGTGGAGCTCCTCCAGTTGCTTGTCGTCCATATCCCCAAAGTTACTTAGGTAAACAGAAAATCGCCGAGCATACTTGTACGATATTCCTGCACCTAGCAGCGCAGACAGTATTTAGTTGATGGTTGCAAAAACAATAAACTTTAATTTGTAATTTTTATTTTACTTAAAGTTCTCTGAGCCACAAAAACGTTGGTCCTCCAAAAATACAAAACGGCTAAGTCAACATTTATGTATACTATGTATTTTATTTCATGTCAATTTTTGAATATTTTGGCGGTATTGTGTTCACTGCATATCTTGTGTGCACTAACCCTTTTTATTATAGCTTTTATTCCGAGTTCTCAGGAACCCCGAATAAAATCCTGCGTAACGAGCGCCGCCGAAAAACGCTTGTTTTTCAAAAATTTGAAATTTTTTTTCTTTGCACCCAAATGCCTCGCCTAGGCAAATCTCGCCGTTTTTGCAATAATGGACCAAACCGGCCCAAATTTTCAACATCAATAGTCTGTCCAAATACAAGCCTCTTGGGGAAGCCCAAATCTGGACTTTCCACCTGGAAGAACCATTAAACTATGTTTGAAGATCACCTCAAACCCACCACATCGCACCTTCATCATGGCCGCCATTATTGAACTCTGTATTTATGTATTTTTATTTTATCCTTTTCCTTTTAGGGCAAAAAGCCCGAACACACTAGCTTAGTGCATAATGCGCTCCTTAACTAGACTTATCTAATCACATGTAGGCACTCGGGGACAAAATGACCAGACCTGGAATACTATTTTAAGAAAAATAGTGTTGTGTTGTGTAATTTTCATGCGGTTGTGTAAATTGAATCCCTGTTTCATTTTCATGCATATCTATCCTTAATTTTGCCATGCACTTTTGACATAGTGTCAAAATTTAATGTCCTGATAATAATGCTTTATAAGATCCATGCGGCATCGCCCTACCGCGGCCTCGCATGACATTATTGGTATTTTGCATTTATTTGCCAAAAGCTAAACTATTTTTAAATTTTAATTCCTACTTCTGGTGGGCACCGCACACTCAACTTAGCTGTGGTCCAGTCATTGTATCCCCTATCCGTCCTTGCCAACGGAAAACATTTATCACACTGTTTTCTCACAAAAAAACATTTGTCCATTTGATTTATTAATCTTCTCCACCTGAAAGTCTTTTTTTTTTGGACATGGTTCGCACCTTGGAAACTTGGCGCTGATTTTCAGCAGGATAGCCCCTGTAACAGAAATCTAAGATGGTTCATAAAAATGTAATAACATGTTTCATGTACATGACGTACGAAAAACATTTAAGCAAGTCATTAAAAAATTTTTACAGCTGCGCGCATTTAATTCTTCTCAAAGAATTAATCCCTCCAACTATGGTTAACGTCGGGAGCTGCCTGCTTCCCGTAAAAATTCCACAATTATGATCCCAATTAAAAAAAAAAAATAGTGGCATAATTCAGGAATGTCACACAATACAGACGTGTGGACTTGGTGATTTCTGAAAGCTAATGGTAGCCTACAAAAAAAAAAAGCAAAGCTGTAGCAACAAGTATATTTTGTTCTGAGAAATCAAACAAATGCCGTAGAAAATATATATGCAATGTTTGTTTACAAAACGTTCAGGGAAATTAATCAAGGGTAATTCTTTACTTGTGAATCAATTTTGACGTAATTAAAGTTTATTATTGCATCCTAACGAGCTTTGTCTGTAAAACAGGACTACAAAGCCATTAAATATTCCCACTGACTTTTGTGTTTAGTTCTAGCTAAACCCATCCCCTCCCTCCCGTCCCGCAACACTGCTGAATTGCGTCCTGATTAGATAAGCTCGTTGGCTTGCAGGGTCAGTTGACTCCGCCCGAGTTACATCTTGGCGGATTGCCACTCCACAGTTTTAACTCCACCCCCCCCCCCCCCCCCAAAAAAAAAAACGCCCTGAAGAATCTGTTATTTTTTTTATAACGTACGATCAAACCGTGAATTTGCATCCTTACATTCTTTTTTTTAGGTAAGCACATAAGATTTTGGTGGCCACTAATTTTGATACATAGCCTATTTTTAAATTTCAATAAATGAACGTAAAATACGAAATTGTTACGAAACTAAGAATAGAAAAACGCAGTTGTAAATAACTGTAACCCTTTCTTAGAATCTACAATAATAAAAAAAATAAAAAAATATGGACGTAAATTGTAAATTGTGCCAACGGTAGCCTAATAATAAAAAAAAAACAAGTTTACCACCCGATTTATTGGAGCACCTCTGTAGAATAATTTTCATAAAAAACAAGTGCGAATTTTCCTACGATTAAATTAATAGCAAATTAAAATTTATGCAATACGAATTTTTGATACCATTATCAGTAACTGACAATACTTTACCTAACGCACTTTGATAGGACCCGGCCAAAATCAAACTCGCCATTTTGCCTCGGCCAAAACCACTAATAAGCAAAAATAATCCACTTCCATTTGTCAATATATTACATAAAAAAATAAAACATCCCTCTGTAAAAACTGTCTAGTTTCCTAAAACATTTGACATAGCAATGATAAACTTTTGAGTTAAAATTTTACCTTGGGAACCAATATACTTACGATTATTTTGGTTGAATTTGTCAGCTAGCTAGCAAGGCTGGCCGACGAAGGGACGCTTTCTTCTTCATAGATCGACGTGATGACGTCAGAACTTGTTCGAGTTGGCAACAATCGCATGATGTCTTGCGTTGTTTGTTATTCGTGAATCGCTATTATTTAAGCATTACGTCATTGATAAAGATCCGTCGTTACCAATCTGGATACGCTAACGTGGTTTATCTTAGTCTACCGCTTCACGATTTCTGCAACACGAACTTTTGACATATAACAGCGCTGATTTTTATCAAGTTTCGTTAAATTTAATCTTAACAATTAGCAGTTTGGGTATATTTTCTACCAAAAGATTGGAATTTGTTTAACGGAAAGTGTTGTCTGGCCTAGCTGATCAAAACAGTTTGTGTTAGAACATTTAAATGTAAACGACCGTGGTTTACTGCTTGTGATGCGTTGAACTCGGCGTGATAGCTCAAAAGTGAGGACTAATGGGATAATTTTACAATCTTAATTCTGTCCGCGGCTTCGATGATGTCTTAAAAAATTGAGCGCCGACGCTTAAAAATTCCGTACGCTTGAGTTCGTATTAAAACGCTGTCTTAAGTTTTAACAAACCCTAGGTGTTTCGTACCTTATACGTACCAATAACAGACCGAAGCCTAGGTGGAGCAATAGCGCGACATTATAATATAAGTTGTTATGGCATCATCGCCACATTTATGGCTAAACGCTATTAAGATTGTTTTTCTTTTTGCAGCTATTGTTTCTTTTCTTTTTATTCGGTTATGAAAGTGTAAATTTTGTATTTTAAATGTTATTAATAATTTGTTATCGTTTCGTGTGACATCGAGAGACAGTGGCGCACGAAGTCGCCACCTTGGAATTTTTCCGGGGAGGGGGAGCATTCTGTAGCGACCATTTTGGCGTCCAGATATTATTGGCCAACATCACTACCTCAATCAGTCTTGCGCCCAAGATTTTGTCCAACAATCTGCGCTTCCTCCAAGATAACGTAATTGTCAAACAACAATTAACTGTCACTGTAAAGAAATGCCAATGTTAACAATGTAAGAGTCATGCATTGCCTTGGCAACGATTTGTACTGCTCGAGGCCCAATGTAGATATTCCTATTCCAATCCTCCAATTCAACCAGTGATGCAACCGATGATCAATCATCCTGCTACATTTCGGTAAATATTAATTAGAATTATTTCCCCCAACTTTCTCTTCTCCCCAGTCCTCCCAGCTTAAGTTACGTCATGTCCCCTAACTTTCATTAATTTCACACCCATTTCATGAAGATTAGGAAGGAGGGGTCTTTGTCAACTAGGGCGAGCACTGTATTCCATCATGTAAACTGAACCATAAAACTTCCATCCGCAAAGCCAATCCGACTTGATCATTTACATGCACTTCACGTCAATTTCAATCTGTCATTCCCATACTACCAGATCCAAAGACCCGTCCCTCCAATAGAGCTGGTCATTTTATGCGTGCCCGTATACAATTCTCCAATCCCTATCGCAGCGACTAGGTTTATTGTTATGCGTCCATCGGTTTTAATCGCAGCCTACCGGGATAAAAAAAAGGCTAGACTAGAGCAGAAGCAGAACGGCTAGGGACATATTACCAGAGCAGCAGATGACCTCATTTATTTGTTATAACGAAACAACAAACTTAAACTTTGTACTTTTACTTTGAAAACGAGTGTGTTTCTTGATAAATGTCTTTTTGCCCCATTTTCAAATACTTGTACGATATTCCTGCACCTATAGCAGCGCAGACAGTATTTAGTTAATGGTTGCAAAAACAATAAACTTTAATTTGTAATTTTTATTTTACTTAAAGTTCTCTGAGCCACAAAAACGTTGGTCCCCCAAAAATACAAAACGGCTAAGTCAACATTTATGTATACTGTGTATTTTATTTCTTGTCAATTTTTGAATATTTTGGCGGTCTTGTGTTCACTGCATATCTTGTGTGCACTAACCCTTTTTATTATAGCTTTTATTCCGAGTTCTCAGGAACCCCGAATAAAATCCTGCGTTTGGGGGCGTGTAAACGAGCGCCGCCGAAAAATGCTTGTTTTTCAAAAATTTGAAATTTTTTTTCTTTGCACCCAAATGCCTCGCATAGGCAAATCTCGCCGTTTTTGCAATAATGGACCAAACCGGCCCAATTTTTGAACATCAATAGTCTGTCCAAATACAAGCCTCTTGGGGAAGCCCAAATCCGGACTTTCCACCTGGAAGAACCATTAAACTACTTTTGAAGATCACCTCAAACCCACCACATCGCACCTTCATCATGGCCGCCATTATTGAACTCTGTATTTATGTATTTTTATTTTATCCTTTTCCTTTTAGGGCAAAAAGCCCGAACACACTAGTTAGTGCATTTTAGGAGGAGCTTCCTCTGCGAAGGTACTGAACCTCGATGATTTGTACAGACAATTTGAAGTGTGATATTTTTTATTGTGTTTGTCGGCCGCAATCCATATGAAAAATTAACACAACGATCAATTTTAACTTCAAAATTTCAAACGTTAAACGTTCCCAGTTACTTAATGCGTTATAGCATCCAACTAAGCTAGTTTATTTAACCGCATTTATACGTTTATTATATTCTTTTACCCACAGAAACACTATCATATGTCCAAACGTACTACGACCTGGCATTCTACTGGACCCGAATTTTCAGTGTATATATGTTTGTTTTAGTTCTCCTCTGGACCCGACTGAGACCTTTCAAACACTACTGATAGCTTGTTCTACTATTAAAAACCAAAAGATGTTTATAAAAGATCTGTTCAAACCCAATCCGAAAGTCAAACTGGGCAAAAACTTCGAATCCCCCTTTTTGCCCCCCTCCCCAGCCAAAACTAGTTGTGGTGTATAACACTGCAGTTTTCGGTTAAAGCTTATAAATTTTAATAGTAATGCTCTCTGCATTACCCAAAGCCAAGTATTAAGCTTTAACAAGAGCCTATTCACGTTGCAAACATGTAAATATTCATTCCATAGCCAATAATACAAAGTAAAGGCCTATTTCCCAAAGTTCAATTGAGTAAAACTCAAACAGGCCTATCTTTACATGTCCTTACTCCTTCAAACGGCTCTGCCCCCAGTCCCTTTGTTCAACCGACTTCTCCTCCCACTTTCCATTGTTCTCGAGGCCCTCGACCAATCAGACCCCCGCAGCTACCCTCGACGTCCGCGCTTTCCCCCCTCTCCAGCATAAAAACCCCCAGCTCAAAGCATCCATAGCACAGCTCACAGATCTCAAGCTAGAGAAGAGTCACGCCAGTCGGGAGTGGAGACGCCATGTCCGGAGAATGCCATGCCGGGCACAATGGTAGTGGTTCGTATGTTATAAAGTTGAAAGTTGAAAGTATGTTACATATGTTGAAAGTTCAGTTTAGGACCCCCATATTCTAAATTTTAGTTTACAAACGTAAACTTAACTCTCTAGCTTGCAAAAATTGATGGTGGAGACGCCTGTAGCGGCATCTTAGGTTCTCTCTCCCCATAACGTCAGAGTGGTTCTCTTACTAAAAACCAACTTTTCCAGTTTAATTTAAATGGATTTTTAAACTTAAACTACTTGACGGTTTGACCTTTGTGGAAGTCAAATTGAAACAAACTGATGCCTAAGTGTAAAATTGCCGGGCTTTTTATTACTTAGAACAGTTCTCGAGGGAACTAAGGGAGGTTGATCTTTTTGTACTTGGAAAACTTAGAAACA